>JACEFZ010009340.1:0-44682 GCA_014155875.1 Cepaea nemoralis
GGGGAAAAAAAAGGGAAATCCGGGTAAATTAAATTTTGGAAAAAAACCTTAAAATGGTTTTTCGGGGAAGCACAGCGAGGATAATCTAGCGACTAACTAAGTAACCAATCAACCAACCCAACTAACTAACTAGGCACAGGCAGAGACAAAGGTGCCTCTAGCACAGCACCAGTAACGAGTGTAAAGTAACATTGTTGAGAACATGCAGTTTTCCGGTGTCAACTTATAGGTGCGAGACGTGGGCCAGTTCGCAATCACCACAGAAGTATACCAGCATTTGGAACTTAAATGTTACAAAAATGGGAGCTGTGGCTGAGAGGTTACACTGCCCGTCTCAGGCTCAGAAGGTACAGGTTCGATCCCAACAAAGGGCTGGAAATTTTTCCAAGAACCATTGGTGTATCTAAAGATATCATACGGCCCCATGATCTCTTGTGTAGTGAGATCGGATAGCTAGCCATCTCAGATAAAGTTGAAAATAGGGGGTTACGCGTGCACGTTAAAAATCCCACGGCGGTTGAAAATGGCAAAGAGTATCCCGTAAGACCCCTACTCTGGCAAAAATGTTGAGGGGAAAAAACCTACCCACGAATAGATACATTACCTTGGTTGGAATCTATCTAGAGGACGCTAACCTTAAACAATTGCATGCCGAAGTCGCACACGCTAACCTCTGAGACGCATATTTAGGTGTGATGCATACCCCTCGAAAGAAACACGAAGACGAGAAAACTTCATAGAATACTGTGGACCAAAAAGAAGAATACTCAGATTTTACTAAACGTGAACATCCGAGAAAACTGGCTCACAAACAACACCGTGGGCCGTTTTACACGTTGCGGGCGTTTGGTGAGAATAGTGTAGAAAGGCATGGTGCCCGCAAGAAGAGCTAAGGGTAAACCAGCATGACATCCTAGGCTTGAAAATGCATGCGGCAAGTGAACTGACAACGGATCGATATTTTTAGTGAGCTATGCTGAGCAATCTGGACATTCTGAGGGAGGCTAAGTCGCAAAGACAACTTATCACAAACATCAGAAAGAGGCAGTCATCATGCTTTGCCCACGTAATGAGAAGACAAAAACTGGAACATGTGACAATAGGAAAGATTTGTGAAAAGAGAGAAAGAGGAAGACAGCGGGAGAAGATTGTTGACAGGTGTGCCATGGCACGGAAGGGAGTCAACACATGAATTGATCCATGCCGTCGGAGATCGCAATTTGTGGAGTAGCATTATCGCCAACGCCAGTCGGCAAAAAATGGATAATGTTGATGATGATGAGTGCAAAGGACCTGCTAAATAAGTGGTTCTCAACCTTTCTTTGCCCGTGCCCCCCTTCACCATATTTGTTAGAACGTCACCCCCCCCCCCCTTTCGTATTTCCTACCTAAAAATCACGCCCCGCCCCTACACAGTATACGTAATAATGGAAGCTAAATTTAATAGCACATACTAAAACAAGTCTAGACTTTCACATAAAACATGATTTGTGTGTCTACTTACTTTATAAATTGAATTTTAGAAGGGTGAGACGTACAGAACCGTACAGTATGAAGGGAAAAAGCAATATCAAGTAATCTGTTCTTGTATTAACGCGATCTTGAAATAATCTTAAACCCCCCCCCCCCCCCCCCCTGGAAACCCTAAAATTCCCCCCTGGGTGGGATTCCCCACCGGTTGAGAACCACTGTGCTAAATGATAATGGGATAAACGTAAGAAGCGGGTCTTGCTTGAGTTCGCTGGCTGTGAACTCCAGCGTGAGGTCCTGTATGTCGGATAAGACATCCTGTTGTCCAACATCAGTGTGATGTCATACCGGACTGAGGTTTGCGTGAGTATCCGTTGTCCCATTTCTGGCTTATTGGTGTGCAGACTGGTGGTTCTTCGCCGTGCAGGCAGATACTCTCCGACTTCGGACGAATCCTACTGTTAGCCAGGACCTCGAAGGGACATGTTGCCCAGGACACACGGCGAGGACGTGTTAGTAGGTCTTGGCCAGTATAGAACCTGGCCCTGGTGCCTTGGAAACACCTCTGCGTCCCAGAAGCGGGTCTTCAAAAACATCGCGGCATCTTGTACAATGTAACGCAGTTGTAGCCGAATTATTATCCCAGTGGCGATATCTGTTTGAACTATTTGCTTGTATTATTCTACAGCAAGTACACACCTTAAGAGACACTCTCATCATATTGCACGATGCCGATAAACGCGGGCGGTCATCGTTCCCCATCTCGCACTGTCACCGTCTTGGATACGGTGTGTGCTGTCTCCTAGTTATGCCAATGACCAAGTGATCTTATCTCTTTGCTTTCCTTTTGCTCTTTTCCCATCAATTTTGCCAGCTGTCACCAAATATTTAAGGCTATGTCTTCCCATTGCGTGCCCAAAATATCTAGCTGTCTAGTCTAACTGCTCTAATCAGTTAACGATGTTCAGTTGTTTCTTGAAGGACTTTTTCATTTGATTTCTGTCTGTCTGTAGTATTCTTTGCATTTTCCTCGGAAACCACATTTTCACAGCCATTAGATGTTTATCAGCTTTTGTGCTTATTGTCTTATGTTTCACATGCGTATAACAATGTAGGTTATACAAACATAATGGTTAACAAACGGGAAAATAACTTAAACAGGAGAAATTTGGACTCATTGTCAAGGTGTTTCATAGCTTTTTTCTCCGCCATTCCATACTAAAATAAAAACACCACTTCAATAAAGTAGGTCTTGTAATTGTAACCGTTTGCGACCTGCGCGGATTGTCACGCGCACTATTTAGCTGAATTTAGTATTTACATTAGCTGGTGATAAGGCCGAGGTCAGTTTCGTAGACATGCTGTCTGCAGACTAAGTTTAATTACCTCGTTTTTAGACCGTCATGGACAATCCCATTTCAAATACTGCGATAGGCGAATATAGGTTGTTTTCCCGTAGTGAATTTGAATAACGAAGACACAAACAATAGATTGTACGATTTATTGCCTGGCATATTTCGCTGCATCTCGTCAGGTACATACTTCAGAAATCACACAACTTAAGTGAATTAACTAGATAAATCCTTCAAGTTGAAATATACACATATTCGCGCAGTAATTTCAATTCTCTACCACGGTAATTTTAAGCTGACTAACATGTCTTTCTGTTTGCACAATTCTGACTTGCGTTGATTGATCATAATTGCTTCTGCAAATTTTAACAAGCGAGTATTTTGTGTGTTAAATAACATGCTTGTAGGTCTGTATGTATATTATCTCTCCACCGTTTTCTTGGTCTACCGTCATTTATTTCTTGAGTGTAAGCGAGTTTTGTTTCCCTATTATCTTCCATTCTTTCTATATGCCCCAGCCATTGCAATCTATTAATCCTTCATGATACCAGTGATTAGCTGGGACTTAAACAGATCATAAATGTCTTTGTTACTTCTTTTTTTCCACTCTCCACTTTGTGTATCCCTAATGGGCCCAAACATTCTCTTTATTTTATTTCAAAAATAAGATTCTGCTCATGTCTTGGACACCACTTACAGTTCTGCATTGTAACCTTCCAAAAAAAAAAAAAAGGCTTTAACCGAATCACAGATCCTTTGCTATGTCTACGATAACTATGAGTAAAAGATTGGATCAAATAATATCCTATCTTAACACAATGAGCCAAGTCAAAACTAACTCGTAAGTCATGGCATCGATCCTAAATAATGGCAAGCAAAACAGAAAAGCCTTTGTACACATTTTATTACATACTCTATATGAGAGCGCAATTAATTAAATAATAACGCTTACTATTTCACAAAGAACAGAAGAATGGTGCATGTCAGTTCATGCTAACCCACATGCATTCTCAATAAAGCATGTGCTTACAAAGTAATGGATAAATAAACTATAAGCGTTGACCGACACTCACTGAACAGGAACAAAGATAGAAGCAGATAGTAAAGGACAAAAAACAAAATAGTCATTAATTCTTTAAGGACCTGGCACCAGTAATCAAAATTTGCTCCATAGTGTACTGGTTATGCATTTTAAAAACATTTCCTTTATAACTAAGTTGTTTTGAAGGATACAAAACAAACTTTGAAACAATTAACTGTTAAACTTCATAAAAACACCAAAGAAAAATTCTGGCAGTAAACAGAAATCTCTCACGTCCATAAGGAGTATGTGATCTCATTTCCTTCAGCAAGCTAATATCTGAAGACAGTTTCATATCTGGAGTGCCTATAGATCTCATTTGTCTGTTTTTTTTTTAAATGTGCACTTTCCAACTTTCATTCCCACTGTGAGTGCCAGTAAGCTCAGGAGTTTCGCCAGACCATCTATTTCCCTGTGTGATACATAGGGATACACTTTTGAAAAAGTTTAGTACATTTTACATAATTTCTGTGGAGTGGTTTTCCTGACCTGCAAGAAAGATTCCTCGAGTTTTGTGTAATGATACATGCTCACTGTTCTTGCTCAGTGTCTCCCCTGAAAACTCAACCGTCTGATTCTGTTTCTGAGGACTGCATCTGACCTGAGAGCTTGCAGCAACAGCTCGGTTCTGATTCTGTTTCTGAGGACTGCATCTGACCTGAGAGCTTGCAGTAACAGCTCGGTTTGTCTGTGTTTTCACATCATTGATACGAAGCTGATTGAAAAATTTCATTTTTTCTGCAAAACTTGGAACTTTGTTTTCTTCACCAATACTTCTGTTCTTGCTTCTTCTTCTTCCAGCAGCCCCATTAGAACTCACTTTTCTAGTGCTATGTGCTGCAGATCTGGAGCATCCCTGCTCACTAGAAACCACTTTTTGTACATCATTGAAGCTCCGCTGCCCATCATCTTGTAATAGTACACAAGACTCTTCTTCATTAGACTTGTGTTTATTAGTCTCCTGAGACTTGTCTCGTTCATTAGACTTTCTTGTATTAACATTATTTTTACCAGTAGACACTCTTTTACTAATCTTACCTTGTCCAGTAGAAAGTTTTCTGCTAGGGGAATCCAATTTTGTAACTAATCTAGTTCTACCATTTTCATGAGCTATTCTAGACTTTTCTAACCGACTTGGTGTGGCACTGATAGTCTCTGTCTTCATGACAGAACTACGTCGTTTTGGAGTTGTTTTCCCATTGTTTCTCACACTTTTATTTGCTGTGCTTAAGTTTCCATGAGCAAGTAACGAGGCTTTACAAGGTTTTGGCAGTGTTGGTGGTTTTACTTTAGCTGGACTGCTAACAGAGCTATTTTCAACTGCAGCACTTACTAGATCTTTATTCTTATAATAAAGTCCATGTTTGTCAGAAGTCATTTCTTTGTTGACCTTTTCTGCTGCATTTTCTGGCATTGTGCTGTGAACATTGTCGATTATCTCTAAAGTTTCTACTGCCACTGTGCTAGAATCAAGAAAATCAGGCGTTAAATCAAAGCTTTCTGGTGCCGATATCTGGTCGATTTCTACCTCTTCACATTCTTTAGAAGAAGTCTTCAGCAAGTGCTTGTTATATGCTGAGCGGAAGGATTGCTGGTGCTTTCCTCGACTGCTTCTTCTCCTCTCTGTTACCCAACTATCATTCTCAACAACTTTTGGGCTAGCTCGAATACTTGCTAGTCTCTTCAAATCACACTGATGTTCATTCTTGGCAGTTGAAGTTGAAATTATAGTTTTATCATCAACAATGGAATGAACAGAAGCCGATTTCAATGAGCTTTCATCAGTATTATTCCGTGGCATAACTTTGTTGTTGGTGTGACTTACTTCTGTTTCTGCTGTTTGACCACAGGCATAATTTTTCTCAAATTCTTTTCTAATGTCACCAGCAAAAGTCAGATGTGAGAGACCAGAATCTTTAGCCAGGTTGGGTACTTCTTTAGCCAGGTTGGGTACTTCTTTAGCCAGGTTGGGTACTTCTTTAGCCAGGTTGGGTACTTCTTTAGCCTCACCAGGATAATCCTGTGGACTGCATGTTGTTTTATGATCTAGTGTCATATAAATTACTGGCAATTTAAAACACTGCGAAACTACTGCTTCATTTTCTCTCCTGAAGCCATATCTATTGTTTAGTTCTGGAATGTGACAAGTATTGTTAGGTTCAAAGTCTATCTTCTCATTATCACTTAATACACAAAGTTCCAGAGCAGGCGGTGTGATGGATGTTTCTTTAACTGTTTGTAGTGACCCTTTGTCTGCTCTATCAGAAACAAAAGTTGGATTTACAGCTTCACCTGTTGCACTCTTTGAAATGTGATCTAAAGCTGGATCAGGTCCTTTACTAGAAAGGATATCAACATTAGAAGCACCTAAATGGTTACTGATGCAGTCAACAGCTTCTTCAGTCTTACCACCTGGTGAACTTTCTAAAGTAGTTATTATGAAATCCTCATTTTCTGTAACCAACTCATCATTTTGTGAAGGCAAGCCTGGCGACATTTTCATGGAATCTGGTTTCATATCTGAGGATTCTGAGGTGTATAGATGGGAGGTAAGAACACTGAAAACCTCATCACTGCTCAAGCAGTCATCACTTTCACTGAGTTCTTTAGCACATATCGCTGATGTTTTTTCTGTTAATTTGGCAAGAAGTGCATTAACTGATTTTTTAGATGCAGACACTGACGACAAATCAAACAATTTCTTTGTTTCTGAGTGATATTTCATTTGGCTAGCTCCATCCTTTATTTGAGAGAGGAATTTTGGTGGTGATCTTAACTGTTCTTGGGGACTTGTAAATTTCTGTGAGGACAGGTTTTGGGGTGTAGTGATCGTGCTGTAGGAAGATGAACCATGTCCCACATTTGAATGAGAAGAGTGTGCGGGAGGTGATTGGAGTGAACTCTTCAAACTTTTCTCAGGAGAACTTTGAAGCACTTTCTTTGATGAAAGTGTATATGATGAACTGTCCATGTGCTTTTGAGAGGAGAGAACAGGCGGTACAACCGGATTACATTTCTGAGGAGAAAAGTGAGCTGTATTCTGTACTTTTTTAGGGGAATAAGCCCACCCTCCATGAGCAATGTTTTTCTCAGGCGATACCCTGGGTGCACCCAGCACTCTTCGTCCGACCTGTCTTGTCGAGGATGAGAAAGGTGTTCCTACATTAGCAGTGTCTGTTCTGGTAGTAATTTTAAAATAATCATGTTGGTCTCTAGTAATTTCTGAAGCAGCAGTATTTTTATCAGGCGATGCTTTTGGTGCACCAAGAATTCTCCGACCAACCTGTCTTGTTGAGGTCAATGGAGATGATTCTTCTTTACCAACATCTGTTAGAGTACTGGTGCTAAGTTTTGAAAAAGTGTTTAGGTTTTCATCATTTTTGGAAGCAAATAAATCTTTCTTAATCAAATTATCCTGTTTGTCATGATATATTCTGGGAATAGGAGTAAGATTATTATCTTGGCATTTCTGTGGACTACATTTAACTGGAGAACTGGACTTTGGCGAAGCATTGTTATCCGGGCTGGAAGCTTTGGTCTTGGGAAGATTCTCATGCGATGACAGAAAGGATTCAAATTTCCTTCTATCCTGTGTCTGCCTGGTAAAATTTTGAACCACTGGGGAAGATTTTCCAGGTGCGGCTTTATTCTCGACTATCTTCACATGTTTAGCAAAGGAAACTCTTCTGGGAGATGCTGCTGACATTTTGAAAGCTTTCCCAAAGGTTAGCCCTTTGCCTGGAGTGGTGCTTAAACTGGATGATCTTCTCTTTAGCCGGCGCCTGGACAACTTTGGGGACCCATCTAGCTGTTGTATCTTGATCATGCTGAGTCGAGGTTCAGAGCTCTCAGAGTTAACTGACATGTTAGTCAGTGATGATTTAAGACTTCCATCCATTTTATATTTGCTTCTTGTAGTTGGGTTGAGACTCCCAGTTAAAATAGACAAAACTGGTGTTGATGTACTTTCTGAATCATGTGTATCCAACACCGAAGTATAACTCAAATCAGAACGTGTGTCGAAATTTGATGATAAAGTAGGCTTGGCTTTTTTAAGAGAACATTGAGTACTATGAAAGGATTCTACACCTTCATCTGATTGTCTCTTGTGCTGGTTGCTTTCTGGAGAACTGTAGACAGGTGAAAGAGTTACTTTTGATGGAGAAATGTGGAATCTGCTGTCATCATCAAAGTTTTTATGCACTGGAGTTTTCTTATTTATCTGGTCAGTGCATGCAGAAGACAATGCCACGGGACTATACTTTCTGTCAGGGATGGGAGGTGATTCCAATGAATCAGTGTATTCTTTGTCAGTAAAGTCTGCAACTTTAACCAAATTTGCAGTTTTAAAGGGAAATGAATAGATGTCTTCCATACTTTTTGAACGACGTCGATTGAACGACTGTTTCTTAGAAACTGATTGTTTCACATCTGCATGATGAGGCTTCCATTTTTGTAATGGTGATATAGAACAATAGCCAGAAGTAGGTAATTTCTGCGGCGTATTGCAGATGCTTTCATCTATTTCAGCATATTTCGGACTGCCTGTGCTGTAAGGAATTGCATCAACAGTTGTAGAATATACAGGACTAGGACCAGGGGACTTTGATAAGCTTGACATCTGGTGCACAACATCTGTCTTGTACGCCTGTCCACCTGTTGAATACATGTATATAAAACAAGATAAGATCTTTCAGCTACAAATAAATACCACTGTATTGTTTCACATTTTCATCAAGTGCTGAGTACTAAAACAAACATGTAGTCAACACAGCTTCAGAGGATGACCCTGCCTCATCAAGTAGGCGCCGGAAATATTTGAAAGTAAGTCGGCTGGAGTATTACTGACCATATTACCTGCTCTCAGTGAGCCTGCCACAGAAAATACGAATCTAACAACATATCCCCAATATGCTTCAAGGGATGACCCTGCCTCATCAAGTGGGCGCCGGAAATATTTGAAAGTCAATCGGCTGGAGTATTACTGACCATATTACCTGCACTCAGCGAGCCTGTCACAGAAAATATGAGCCTAACAACATATCCCCAATATGCTTCAAGGGATGACCCTGCCTCATCAAGTGGGCGCCGGAAATATTTGAAAGTCAATCGGCTGGAGTATTACTGACCATATTACCTGCACTCAGCGAGCCTGCCACAGAAAATACGAGCCTAACAACATATCCCCAATATGCTTCAAGGGATGACCCTGCCTCATCAAGTGGGCGCCGGAAATATTTGAAAGTCAATCGGCTGGAGTATTACTGACCATATTACCTGCACTCAGCGAGCCTGCCACAGAAAATACGAATCTAACAACATATCCCCAATATGCTTCAAGGGATGACCCTGCCTCATCAAGTGGGCGCCGGAAATATTTGAAAGTCAATCGGCTGGAGTATTACTGACCATATTACCTGCACTCAGCGAGCCTGTCACAGAAAATATGAGCCTAACAACATATCCCCAATATGCTTCAAGGGCATCTAAACAGTTACTAGACTTCAACATATACACACCGTCTACATCTTCAGATGAGAAGCTCATGGAGAGAATTCATGTTGCTTGCCTCTTAAATTTATCCCCCTATTATCTATTCCCGTGTGGGTTTTGTTCCACCAGGGTGCATACGAAAAGTGAAGAATAGTTCAGACTGCAGCCTACCATGCTTGTTGTGAGCGCCAACTAAGAAGGGTTGGCGTGGGAGTGACTACCTCATTCTGTAGAAAACTTTAGTTGCAAAAGCCAGCCAAGCATGAACAGGTGTAAGAGGAGGGCTTGGTATGAGTGGTTGTGGGGCTACGCTCCACTGGGAGGAAGAAGAAATAATGGACAATAGCTTATAATCCATGCCCATTATCTTATGCTGGGGAAAGTTGAAAACACATGTCCAGCTGGACTTCACTGAGTTTGTGTAGCACAGCCATAATGGTGTTTTCCTATCTGATTATTATCTTCCTCTAGCTCTATAGCCAGATCTGCTTTGATTATGTGGTAGGTTACTGGGCTTTATTCTCACACAATGTCCGAGCCACTGTTTTAGTTGCCTATCTATAAATTTTAAGTACAGGGAGTGATATATAAATTTCTAAAGTCATCAGTTCTAATGTTATATAGTTTAGTGAAATATGCAGTAAAAGTTCCCATTCATATCTTCTTTTACTACCTCATCTGTTATTTGCCACAGGCAAGGTCTTGCCATTGCTGCCCATCTTCAGCAATATGTCTAACTGCATAAAAGCTAAGGCCTGCCTACTCTTCAGTGTCCTCATTCTATAATGCTTGGTAACAAGTGTATTTAATAGGATATGCCTAAGTTAGGACAATTTTGACTGTCAAAATGTGGTTGTATCGAAAATAGGCGGGTCTCATGGCAAAACATGTTACAAAAACTGTAATTAAAGGAAATATTACCAAATGAGATCAAAGTAAGACAATCTAAATACTTAAGGGAAAAAACAAATCAGCTCCTTGTTGGTTGGAATAGTGGAGGGAAGCTCACAAGAGGAGTATATTGTATGTGAGTGGACAACATCAAGAGATGGGTTGGAATAAGTCAGTGGAAGAATAGTGGAGGGAAGCTCACGAGAGGAGTATATTGTATGTGAATGGACAACATCAAGAGATGGGTTGGAATAAGTCAGTGGAAGAAGTGGAGGGAAGCTCACAAGAGGAGTATATTGTATGTGAGTGGACAACATCAAGAGATGGGTTGGAATAAGTAAGTGAAATAGTGGAGGAAAGCTCATGAGAGAAGTATGTTTTAGGCGAGTGGACAACATCAAAAGATGGGATGGAATAAGTCAGTGGAATAGTGGAAGGAAGCTTACAGGAGGAATATGTTGTATGTGAGTGGATGTCACGAGCGCCATGAGTTAACCAGCTAATAATACCGACGTTTGCGTGGCGTATATTTTTTGGGCCACAACAGTCGTACTAGCAGAGTAAACACAGCTGTACAGGTTACATCGTGTCAGCCCATATACACATTTGGTGGTGAGTGAGTAGGAATGGATACACAGAGTTGGCAGTTCATTAACAAGTAGAATCACATATATTGTCAGCTTAGGATATGGAATGGTTCCGTTTGTCATCTATACGGCCGGACATCAGACGAAAATGGCTGCTGGGATTGTCACCACGGAACAGAAGATTGACAAGTTTGTCAACATTTGAATGCAGATGGAAGCCGTGAGATCACAGGGGCAGATGTAAAACGGAAGTACCTAGTACGGAAAACAGTGCATCTGTCAATTCTTGGTTTCCGGCACATCAAGATGATTGGCAGCTTGGTATCGAAACTCTTTGTTGGGAGTATACAGAAACTAGCTGGCTTGTTTTGAGAATCTAGGCACTTACTGACAACTTTGACAGGATTTAAGCCAGGAAAAGAGTTCTTGACGGGATGATTTGCCACTGTGCCACCTGTGTGGGGGAGTAAAGGATAACGTCACGTGGCCAACTTTGGTAGTTTGCCATATAAACTCGAGTTGAGATCAACTAGGGTGGACTTGAATAATGCTCTAGTTAGAGTGCAAAGGCACTGCAGTGCTTAGTGGAAATAATATCTACCGTGTGTTAATTAGTGACTTAATTTTACACGTGCCTATATGGCAGATGTAGATATGATTTATAGGACTGCAGTAGTGCCATTTAAGGTATAACTTATTATAATATATTCGTTATAATTACTATAGACTGTGGCCTTGTTAAACTATAGTGTGATGATTAGCACTGTTAGTGTTAGCTAGAATAGATTAGTGAAGTGTTGATAAGCTTTACTAATTGAGTAATGAGGGGTCATTGGGATCTTCCCGTAGGTGTCCCTGGTGGGCGGGGTTCCGCATTCTGGTTGCTGATTTTTTCTTTGTCATAGCCTGATTCGACTCTAGGTGGGTAGCTAATCTGCTCTGTGACTAAGTCTAGTTAGCTAAAGATCATTAAGCAAGGTGATAGGCTTACACTCAGCCGAAGGGATCAGTGACTAGTACTATCACCAGATGTGTTGTTTCTATCCTAGGTTCCCTACCAGATCTAAGGAAACTCTACAAGTTTTGGGAAAGAATTAAAAAACCCATTCTGAAGAACACCAGTTCAAGAGTCAATAAAGTTGCATACAGAAACGTAACTTACGCTAGAAGGAAATTGATTCATCAAAGAGAGTGATGCATACTGATGCACCACACAGCATCAGACAGTAGTAACGAACCGAGAACCGGCTAAGAGTACCTAGTGTTAGTACAGTAACAATTAACATTATTAATTAGCACTTATGGACTGAATGGTTCGATGTGCAACGAGGATGATCTGTCGACTAACTAACTAACTAACTGCGTACACACTACAAAAGACTTGTGCAGTTTGTTAAGGAACGTTAGGAACGGACATTGTGTAGAGTGCAACCGGTCCATGATTAACTGTTAATACCACCGGTGTCTATTTCGGATGTTCATGAAATTGGATTACCAGAGGTCTACAGAGGCAAAGCAGTATCCGGCAAGATGGTTTCGGCAACGGGTGAGAAGTACATGTTCTGACGTACCGTGCTGTGGTCTATCTTTGCTGGGATCAGCTGACTGGGTTGCTGTCTGAGAGTCAGAGTCTACACACTTTATAGAACACGTCACACATTTTCTTCACATACACGTCTCATATACGTTACACTTTTATTTTAATAAATTACTCTTTATTAATTTCTAGAAGCAAGAGTTGTTGAGTATGTTGCGTTGGGGAAGTATGAGAAGGGGGCATAGTACGACAGTGTGAGAGTGATAGGAAAAGGTGTCCATAGGCTGATGGAGTGTGTTGGACGGAAGCTGGTGGATTCTCCAGAATATTGAGGGGGAAAAAAAATAATATTATAATGTGAGTGTCGGATCTCCTCACTCCAGGGACGACACTTTAAAGGAGGACACGACAGTGGACAACATCAAGAGATGGGTTGGAAGAAGTCAGTGGAAAAGTGGAGAGAAGCTCACAGGAGGAGTATGTCATATATGAGTGGACAACATCAAGAGATGGGTTGGAAGAAGTCAGTGGAAGAATAGTGGAGGGAAGCTTACAGGAGGAGTGAGTATATTGTATGTGAGTGGACAACATCAAGAGATGGGTTGGAATAAGTCAGTGGAATAGTGGAGGGAAGCTCATGAGAGGAGTATGTAGTATGCAAGTGGACAACATCAAGAGATGGGATGGGACAAGTCTTGAGTGCAAAGTTGACCAACTTACCTGCAGCGTTGTGTGAAGATATTCTGGTCACAGCAGGTGAACTTGAAAATGATGAGGTAGAAAAGTGACTATGTGAGTCTGGACATCTAGGAGCCAGTACTGGGCGTGCCTTAATATTCCCTGCTGAGCTCCAGGGCTGGGCTGTGAACTTGTACAGACTTGATGCCGGGATCCTACATTAAATGTAAAGATATTCCCATACTGAATACTGCAATAAGAGTATTAAAATGCAGGAAACTACATACACAACTTCCTGAGATGAGGTTGGAAGCTTCCCATACATCCTGTACAAAAATCAGGCAATTAGTGTGATAGCTTGTTGCATTTGAACAATGTAAACATTTGGATTTGCGCTCATTAACAAGGCCATTAAGCAATTAACCTAACCAGGCAGTGGATTCTGTGAATTTATTATATTCAAGTACACAAAGGCAAACATTGGTTCCAGACCACCTCAAAAAAGTCAACATTACAAAGAAGGAGTTAATTCCTAGTAAACTAACAGTCAGGGGAATTGGAGAGAAATAAAAGGTAGAAGAACAATAAAAGATCTTTCTTCATGCTGTGAAGCTAGCTGGGGTGCTAGCCCTATATTTTTAGAATCAACACTTGATGTGTTATGTGGTCAGTATCATCCATTTTATGAGTCTCTACATCCCAGGAAATTTTAGGCTGAGTTGACAGGTCAATAAAAAAAAAAATCCTACATTAAACGGATTCAAACACATAACCACAGGCAAGCGTGCTCATCACCGCACTACCATGGCCCCCAAGACTATCTAGGGCAATATAATACTCTTTGGTTGCTATATCAGAAGTATGAGTTAAAATTAATAATTTATGTTTATTTTGAAGTGGTAACATATATTGCAAATATTTAAAAAATACATTATCAAACCAAATTTTTGGACTCCCAGTTCTGTTTCAACATTTTCAGGTAATATAGCGCTAATATTCATTTTAAAGATATTCTTGAAGAACATATAAACAAACTATTAATCATTAAACTGATCGTATTGAAGACAATCTTCATATAAATGGAAACAATAATCATATCTCACTCCACACAATTAAAATCAAACTAAGTTGAGCATTAAATACACAACTGTTATGCATAAAAAGAAACCAGTAAACTTACGCCCGAGATATGGTGGCAAACTTTGGTGGACTGCCACCCTGTGAAGACTGGTCCTGTAAAAAATTGTTAAAATCTTTGTTGTTCAACATGATTAAAGCAAAACTTTCTTACTGTAAGAAAATAAAAATGTATTATTTATAATAAAGAAATGATACCAGTGCACTTGATACAAGCCCATAAGTGTTCTGTCTCTACCAGCAAAAACCGGAGTGTGTGATGCTGATTGCCCCAGTTGCAAGCTGGTTAGCTACATGTCAGAACTGCCCTTGTCTGTGGTTGCTCCAGCAGTTCCATTTTTATTATCTACCCCAACAGGCGTAACTGGGAAGATTTATGAAGTAATACAGTGTAAGCCTGATAAAGCGAACTCACCTGGCACCCAAATAATAGTTCTTCTTATCAGAAATTCCTTTTATAAGAGACAAAGAAGGAAAATTGCCGGGGATAAACAAATTGTTCTTCACAACACAAATTTGCCACACCAGAGATCGCCTTAAGCGGTTTGCACTGTATGTCATCAGGCATAACAGTTGTCATTTATTGGCCATTTTATATCCCCTTAAAAAACAGAAAAGCTGCATTAGAAACAATGAAAAGTATATTATGCACTAAGTCACTGTCATTGAATGTCAGAAAGAGTACTCAAATAATTTATAATATGAAATGGAAACAAATAGGTATTTTAAATTCCTGCGAGAAAAAAACGAACTAAACATTAACAAACGTTGCACATACCTTACAAGGAGATCCACGTGTCACGAAATACAGGTGAAAAATCCGAAATCAGAAGCACTCAATAAATATAATAAAAATGAATAATAAAATAAGATAAAATACACACGAACGCCTACAATAGACACACAGACGTTTCGATTCTAAGAATCTTTGTCAATGACAACACAGATAAACAACGACAGAAACACAAGCACACGACCTATCACTTATGATGCACAACCTGATATTTGGTTGTGCATCATAAGTGATAGGTCGTGTGCTTAAATAGATAACAGTTATTACCAGGCTTTTCTCCAACAAATTAACTAATAAAGTCTCACTATCAAAAACAAAACAACTAATTTTATATTGTTCTGTTTCCCACATCTTTCTTGTTTTTCCTGAAACTGCAGGAAAGATATATTAACATTTACCACATACCCTGTTTTTCAAATGTGTATGATGATTTCTGTTTGTGACTTTGCACACTGTACCTAATTCAGAGAATTTACTTGATCCTAGAAAAATACTGTTCATTAATCATAGGAAATTAGAAGTCAGGTGTTGGAACTTGTACAGGGTGTTTGTAAAGTCTTGCTACACACTGTATGTAGGTTAAATTTGAAAAGTGAAGTACATGACATCATCAAAATATGTGCTAATAAATTCATTAAATTAGTTACAATATGGTCTAACGCTGTTTTGGGGGAGCTGGAAATTACCAGTGAAGTATTCATTATAACAGGTGTTGGAAATGTCCACCACGGGCTTCAAGACATGACTGTACACATCTCTTCATATTGTCAAATACCTTCTGCAATTTGTCTGTTGTTATTTTCACGTGCATCGACCACAATTTCGAACACTTGTTCAACAAAAAAATTCTTTTCTTCCATTGATAACACCATTCTGTTTGGAGTGCAAAGAATTACTCCAGCAGATGACAGCCATGCACTGCATACTGCTTCACATTGGACTGTGGAGCACATGTTTTTATGTCATGTACTTCATTGCAGGTCTGCATGGTCGAATGGATAAGAACACATGTTCGTAAACATCTGGTGTGCTGATGCCAAGGTAGGCGGTTCAACCCCTAAACCGGTCAGCTGGACTAAAATGTTGACCTGTCATCCTTGACTTGGGGACGTTAATTACAAGTACCTCTGAAGTCAGAGTGGGTTCACCTGATGGCGAAGGCACTGTTAATATGGAAAGCTAACCTACACGCAAAATTCAGTCCATCACTACTATAAATAGTGTATATGGACTACGCTTGAGTTCAAAACGAGGAAGTGCAAAAAAAAAAATCGTACTTCATTTTTCACATTTTTTCTACATACAAAGTGTAGTGAGACTTTACAAACACCCGGTATAATCCCTCCCCATAAGTGCAAGACAACAACAACAAGCAAATTCACCTATTTTTAAGTAGCCTGACATATGTCGCTGCCAACTACAGTACTTAGTATCAGTTGATATGTTCACTTTTTGTGCTGTAAAATGTCCACCTGTATGATATTTATGTTCATTATCCCACTGTAAAATGTTATGTTATAATGATCGACATCAGTGCACATTGGGCATTCCCATGCATGCTTTGTGTGTGTGTACCAGCATGTCACTTGAGCCCCCTTCTGCCACGCGAACCACTCTTTCCTAGCATATGGCAGTTACCTTTCTTAGTTTTTCATTCAGTAGCATACAAGGTTTTATAATACTGTGTGCAGGTTTATGATACTTGGGTTCCATTTTACTTTCCCCTTTTTCTACAATGACACGATATCCAATCACCCCAAAATATTTCCCTCTCAATAATATTATCCTTGTTTTTGTCCCCTCCATTCGTTCACTTTGAATTGAAGTGCAGTTCATAAACATGCTATTTCAACTACACTGGCTTGATATTTGCTTGTGGATTAGCTTTCCCTATTAACAGTGTCCCTCCCGGCTTCTGAGGTACTTGAAATTTACGCCCCCAAGTCAAAGACGAGAAGTTAACATTTTAGTCCAACTGACCGGTGTAGGGGTTGAACCCGCTACCTTGATATAATCCTTGTTTATTTGTATCAATAAGAATTATTGAATGGTTATTAAATTAAAATAACTCAACTTTCAGATTCTTTAAAATGATAAATCTAAGTAGTGAGCATAAGCTTTAGGCATCAGACCGATGTTTGTCTCTGCGAAAGTTGAAATGAATATTGCCATTTCTTTAATTAGAAAAAGACAACAAAAAGTGTTCCTTTAACCATAGCAGATACTGAAATAACTATCGCAATCAAAGAATCAACAATTCAGGCTATGATCTACAAACTAAACCAACTCAAAACACATACTTACATTGTTATATTTGTTATGTTTGTGAGGACTTCTTTCTTTTGTACTATCATCCCTCTTTTTGATACATTTTGTTGCATTAGTATCCTGTAAAAAAGACAACTGTTGCAGATAAATTCATAACGATCATATTCATTTAAATGACTGGTAAGAACATTTAATGGTTGCTATTGATACCAAAACCACATAGTTGTCTACCCTCGGAAACCCAAAGCCAGTCTTACGAAGTTGTATGTCTTTTGCAGTTGTTCCAGGAATCCACACATAAATAATATAGTTTTTTTGTTGATGCACTAAAACCCTAGGATGTAGAGGGAATTGGGACTTTGCAGTTTTGGAAATCTGGCATAAGCAGGACACATACTGTATTGGTTTATCAGACCACAGTCATGAGTGCTATCTCATGGGAAAAACCACACAAAGGACTGAGTCAAACCATTCTACCACAGATCCATGTTTTACAGCACCATAACATTTCCTTGTGATGTGCTTACTCTGTTGCATGAACGAGTAAGTGCAAGTGTGCTTGTGGAATGAAACACATAAATAACTAGGAAAGTTTGATTCTGTGTAAGACAGGCTAATGGTTAACATATCTTTAGTCTGCATTAATAAAGTATTTTATTAAATAAGTCACAATCACTGAGTACATCTCTCTTTCTGTCAGAGTAATTAATAATGAGTACCAGGAAATGCTAATAAAGGTAGATCATTATACACAAATATAAGAAGGAGACAAACTATTTCTTTGGTAATGTAATGAAAAAAGAGGCATTGGAAAACATGACTGTGACTAGACAAATCATCAGCAGAAGAGACAGATGAAGACCGAGAAAAATGATACTGTATGGACTGAGATGGGGGAATATTGTCAACATGATCGATCCAAAACATCAAGGATCGAGATCTGTGGAGTTGTATGAAAGCTGAAGCCAGTTGGCAGTGAATATGATTATGATGACGTATTAATTATTGAGACAGACAAACAAATTCACTCATATGAATGTCGGTGAGCTTTGTTTAGCAATATATTTGAAAATTTCACTGCTAATTTAATCTTCCTTGTGTTTTCCATTGCTTTAGCATGTTTATTTTCACCAGTATGTCTCCTATTGTATTTACTATGTGATTTGTCAAAAAAAAATTTTTTCTTTCCTAAGCTCTTTATTTATTTATTTATGGAAAGAAGAATGGCAGAATAATAACTAATTGTACTCTCTTCTGGTGAGTGTGGTGATACGTATAATGAGGACAGTTTCTCCTCCTTATTGCCTCCCTTTCACAGAATATTCTGAAAATATCCAGCAGCAATTTTATGATGCTGGGCGAACCCCTGAGCTACACTGGTTGGAAAAAGTCATTTAAAAGTCAACAGGGTCGATTTCATTGCACCGGGATTTTATCCCATATGGCTCAGTCTCTTTCCCGGAGTACGGAAAGCGTCACACAAGCACTAACTCTGTAGCTCCAGTGGCGACCCTCAGGAGTCTAAGAAAAAATGCACCTGTGAACCGAAGGATACGGCCCGGAATCGTACCCACAGCCTTCAGAGCCCGAGGACAGACGGCTTGACCACTTCACCACGGAGACTCCTTCCACTGTTGGGGGATTGAACCCAAACTACTGTCATGGTAAGCAAGTGTAACTACTATGCTACTACGGCTCCTTGATAAAAGTCAAAATAATTCCTTTAAAGATACTCTCTGAGGGGTGTTAACTGTCAGGCTTTCAAATATCCTAGGTCAAGGCATAAGAAAAAACTAAGTGACTAGCTTTGTTCATCCTATAAAAACCTCTTATGCCCATTTATAAGGATGAATCAACCCTAGAGTTATACGTCTTCTCATCTTTCATCTCCTAATAATGCATAGGCACTGAACCAAATCAAGCCAAGCTCTTTGAAGTCTTGTTCATGATCAATAGGATTTTCATCTAATGTTTTCTACCAAATGAGGCAGACAGTCTCATGCTAACCCTCATAGTCGCCCTTGACGACACACATGTTTAGTGTTACTATTCTTTTTTTCCTCATGGGCCCTGGTTACACATGAACGAGTGCCATTTTTGTTAGGAAAATAATGCAGCCCTGCTCCTACTTAGGTCTGAACCTAAACCACTGTAGATAAGCAAACACACTAACTAATACGACTTGCCAATATAGTATTACAATATAAAATATTCTTATTTTTAAAAATACACATACGAATGTAACAAATGTACCTGTTCTGCAAAAACAGTTGCACTTGGAAGGAGATCACATTTTCCAAATGTTGAGAATGGGGACCCTATATTATTCAAGTTCTCTTCTCGGGGTAGGTTGAGTGGTGTGTGAAGGATCGATGTGGAGAATTTAGCTGATTCCTCAAATGGAGAACACTGATAATTCATAGGCTGTTGAGCATATGCAGGAGACAGACCATCATCATTATCCAAATCCACTGAACAGGATTTATAATACTTGAGGGGCAGCTTTCGCTTGTTCCACAGTTTCACAAATGTTTTAAAATGGGCTTTCAGTTTAGGAGACTTTATGTTGTCCACATCTTTCTTTTGCTAAAAAAATATTAAGAAAACCACACTAGCAGTTACAATACTAACCAAGGGTAATGTAAGCATTAAAACAGTATGTTACTGCACAATATTAATATGACAGAAAATGTGCCCTCACCAGTAAAAACATAAAATAACGAATATACAAAATGTAACATACAAATGGTAATGTTTCTTGCATCATCATCTTCCACTTCCGCCGTTAAGCATCGCGGGGAGGAATAATTTGCGCTACAGCGCCCGATGGGCGGCACTGGATAGTGTCATTCCATGTGATTGTACAATGTCTTTGATGTCGTCAATCCATTTTCTTCATGGACGTCCTCTTGGTCTCGTCGCAGATGATCTTTGATGGAAGGCCATTGATGGTAGTTGATGGTGTTGCATTCTAACGACATAGCCAAACCACTTGATCTTCTGTCTTTCAATAAATGTGGCACAAGGTGTTGATCCCACTGTCTGTCTGATAGCAGCATTTCTTACTCAGTCTCGGATTGTTAAGTTGGCAGCTCTCCTCGGGCATCTCACCTCGCAGGTGTTGATTTTGTGAAAGTGTGATCTGGATTAGTAGCATACGGTTGGTGTGAATATGCTGTTTATTACCTGTCATTTTGCGGACATGGGTATATTTGGATGTTTCAGTATGGGTGATAGTTGATATGTAAGTGCACTAGCTTTTTGACATCTGATTTCGATTTCTCTGTCCAATCTGCCGTCTTCTGTGATCATACTTCCAAGATATTTGAATTCTTTTAACCCTTTACAGGTCACAGCGTCCGATTCCGGCCGATGCCATAAAACGATCGTAGCGTCGATTCCGGCCGATACTATTATGCATTGTAAAATCGCGATCTCTCGGCTTTCTGACACTTCCGACGTCTACTTTCGCCGACAGCTTGACAACGTGGTCGCCATTTGTAAACGCGATAGTATGAACTTGAACGGACTTTTAAGGACAATTTTTGATAGTTTTCGGGATTTTTACGCTGTTTTTCAAAATGGATTTCGGCGATTCTTCAAGTGATAGCCAAGATTTCGCTAGGTTCATTTTAAATGACATTAAAGGGCACGAAGTTGACTATTAATCGGAGCTAGATATCAGTGCAAAGCGTTACTTTGCATTAGCAGTCTGAGTCGGACTTTAAAGAAAGTGATTATGATTCTGAAAATGTGTTTGTAAATTGCCGTATAGATGACGGAAAATCACAAACAACATGCTGTATTTCATAAATATTTGTGTTCATATATGGATTACCGGCAACAATCACGTGAGTAACATATTCTGCATGCTTTTCCCTTCATTGTGTTGTTTATTTAACTAAAATCGGTTGACTAACACCTTATTTGTGATGTTTTTACTAACGCGACCCGAAATTTTACAGAACCTGAAAAAATCTTGCCCGTTCAGGGCTGCAAAACGGACAAGCGTCTGCCCTGTAAACGGTTTTAACTTGTTTCAGAGTTGTGCTATTTATCTGTATACTTAGTGGACCAGGCGATCTGCTAGCTTGTATTACTTCAGTTTTGGCTGTATTTATACTCATATTGTATCTGCTGCATGTTGAACTCAGATTATTAATATGATTTTGTAGTCTATCCTCATCGCTGTAAAACAGGCACTGATCGTCTGCAAATAGAAGTTCATTTATTTCCTGTGGATCAGTTGTTACATCTGGAGTAAAGAGTTCTAAATTTTCTGAATCTATTCTGTCAATGCTTGCTTCTTTGGATATTCTGTCCATGTATATATTAAATAGCAGAGGAGAGAGAACACATCCCTGTTTCACTCCTGTATTGACTGTGAACATATCTGATATACCTTCTTGTGTTCTTACTGCACTTTGGCTCGAGTGGTACATGGCTATATTTTCTAGAAATTGTCCTTGTATCCCATTGTCTTCAAAGATGGTCTATAATTTGTTTCTGTCTACTCTATCGAAAGCCCTTTCCTGATCTACAAAGACAATATTCTTCTGGTCACTATATTCAATAGTTTTTTCACATTTTTGTCTAAGTGTAAATAGTGCATCAGTGCAACTTCTACCTTTCCGAAAACCGAATTGTACTTTGCTTAAATGTTGTTCAACTATGGGTTTAGCTATTTGTTCCAATAGTTTTGCGTACATTTTCCCTATATGGCTCAGGAGTGATATACCTCTGTATGTTTCGCACTCTCTCATACTGCCTTTCTTTTTCCATATTGGTACTATTATTGCCTGTTGCCAATCATCTGGGACTTTTCTTTCTTCCCATGCTATATTAAAAAGTCTTGTTAGCCATTTAACTTCTGTTTTCCCACAGGCCAGACTAGCTTCTGTGGTTATTCCATCTGGACCTGGTGATGTTTCTTGCATAGGCTATTTAAATTTTAATCTTACTAAACAACAGAACTATAAGTAATGACACCATGCTCATAAAATAATTTAACAAACATGACATATTGTATGTATGTTGAAGTAGAATAGCACATGATTTAACTTCGGGACATAATTAATAAAACAGAAACACAATAATACACAATTAATACAACAGACTAAAGTGGTAATAAATCTACAGTTATAGTAAGATATAAATTATGCGTGTAAAATAAACAGTGAAAGTAGAAATATGATGCAATATCCAACAATAATATGTCTACTATGAATATATTTTTTTTTAAAGTGATGCAAGTTAACATTCTCTAATTATTACCATAAATTAACAGAGTGAAGAGGACAGAAATATTTAATTTAGTTTTTTTAATGGGGAAAAAACAACAAATAAAACACACACATAGGTTCATGCCAACGCCAAATGTGTCAGCCCCAAAACTCCCAAGAATTATAATGCAGCTAATCGAAGGGGTTATGGACGCAGTTCATAATCCCGCATACAGCATTCAAAATACAGCTGCATTGATTTTTTTTAAAATGAAATGGTATGGGTGCCGGCCGTTCGGAAAACAATGGCAAACTACTGAGCGTAAACTTGCTCAGGAATCACGAACAGCCAAATAATGCTGTGGTTGACTGCTACGCCCGTAAAGGATATGCAACTAACTTAATATGATTACGCAGTAAAATACATTACTTCTTCTTTGAGCCAGGTTTTCAGTTCAGATAACTTGCCAAGATAATCATCCATGGAGATTAACTCTGTCAAAGGGAAACAAGAAATGTGTGTTAACTGTTGCATACTATACTAAAACATATGATACAGTGAAATGATAATTTGAATGTTGGAAGATTTAAACATTGATGGTAAATGTTTGAGAATAGTAAAAAACATATATTGACAATAAAAAGCAGTCATACTAATTGACAACTGAATGGAAACTTTTCAATGCCCTACACAAATTGTTAGACAGGGTATTGTACTGTCCCTGATCTGTTCAATTTGTACAGTGAAATAATCCATTTTCGACGTCATCAAGATGGGGCAAGATGGTTGCTCATTCTTTCCGCTTGTTAGGCGCAATGTTTAGTTTCATTGTGTTTCGCTAGTTGTTGTCGCTAGTTCTGTATCAATACTGTGTTCGCCAGGAATGAGGCTCTGGAATCTCTTGCCCCTGGGTAGATTGGGCCCGTTAGCTAATAAAGCGGCCAATCTAGGAGATGGAATACTCCGATTATAAACCCCTAAGTTTAAGGTAGACCGACGTGCCGAGGACTGAATGGCCACGGGTGAGTTGGTCGTAAACGTGGAACGTCTGGTATGCGGGCGGGGCAGCGCCAGGCGTATGGACTCCTGAGGGACATCCCCTGCCCCTTCCCTAGTAAGCAGGCAATGCTAGGGTGACCGTTCTTTTTTCCTGCAATATCCAAAATTTCCTTATGGAGTTAATTAAACATGGGAATCGTCGCCGGAGCTACGGAGCACGTGCTCTGCGCTTGACACATCTTTCAGCGGCTAGCGAAGAGAGAGTGAGGAGGAGAAGGTGAGGAAATGGTGTGAGAAAAAGGCATAGAAATAGGAGGGCAGGCGCCAGGAGAACAAGACGAAAAGTGGAGAGACTAGGTTTCAACCATGTAAGAGTGGGATACTGGAACTGTCGTAGTGCCAGGCAGAGAGGTCCTGTATTGCAGAGGCTAATATATGATTTTGATGTCCTCATGCTCCAGGAGTTAAATACAGATAAATACCAATGCCCTGGGTACGTCAGTTATATAAACCCCACTGGGCAGAAGAGACATGGGCAAGGTCTGCTGGTGAAGAAAGGAGTAAAGCATGTGGCTCTTGACTTGAGCCAGTGGAATCACAGTGCAAGAGAGGTCCAGGGTATACAAATGGAGATTGGTGGCTTAAGTTGGAACATCATAAATGTATATGCCACAGTGGACTGTTTTGTCAGAAAGGAACAATGGGACTGGCTTAAGGAATTAGAGGACTTACCAGGTGATAGGCTACTCATATTTGGAGACTTCAATGCGAGAAACAGAGATTGGGACAGTAGTGGAAAAAAATTGACAAGGAATTGCACTTGCGGATGCCATGGTGGACTCCGATGTGGTCTGCATAAATGATGGTAGGCCGACTAGAATGGCAATGAGGCCTGGCGATGCAGATACTGCTATTGATTTGGCACTTATCTCCCAGTCATCAGTCCTTGATGTAAAGTGGACTGTTTTGAATGACCATGGGAGTGATCACATGCCATGCTCAGTCCTGATCTCTAAGTCCAGGAAAGTTAAGGCTGGGAGAGCGCGCAAGACCTTCCGGTATGAGTGGAGCGACAGCCTTCTTGGACGCCTCAGACATGAGGCATGCAACAGGACTGTTAAAACTCCTTTTTTGCAGCCCCCATGGTGGACCCCAGAAGTAGACAATGCGTGGAAAGCAAAGAGAGCTGCAGTGAAGCAGCTAAGGAAATTGCGACAGACACCCCTAAGCTCACGAGAGGAAGTGGACATAGCGGAAAATGACAAGAAAGACAAGGTGGAGGCTTTCAAGCGATGTGCTGCAGAGGCCAAGAAAGTAAAATGGGAATGTTTTATGAAGGAGATTGGAGGTGATAAAACACTGCTATAAATTCTGGAAACTGTACAGACAAATGCAAAGAAAAGATCGGCCTATGACAGTGGGAACAATTTATAAAGAGGATGGGGTACGCGTGACAACAGACAAGGAGAAAGGGGAGGCGTTTCTCCAGAGATTTTTAGAGCAGACCAATCATAGTGATGCGGATACCAGGGATGCAGTTAGAATGGAATTATCTGGCACAATAGAGAATATGCCTTACGAAGACATCATACTGTTTGAAGATGTTAAACATATTTTGCAAAAGGCAAAAGACACGGCACCAGGGCCTGATGGTGTCAGGTATGGCCACATGAAGGCTTTGAGCGATGTAGACCTGAAGGAGATGGCCGGCTGCTTTAATCAGAGCATTAGGACAGCGTCAGTACCGCAGGATTGGCTGCATAGCTATCTCATCCCTCTCCCAAAACCATACAAGGATCATTCAAAGCTTGGCGGCTTTAGGATCATCACCCTTCAAAATACATTTGGGAAGGTTTTAGAGAAGATAGTCGCTGTTAAGCTGCAGGATTTTTTGGAAAGGGGGAAGCTTCTTCCAAGAGGCCTGGGGAGCTACAGGCCAGGAAAAGATACCTGGTCAAATGCAGCCACCTTTGCCTTTGACGTTTATGAGGGGTTCCAGAGTAGACAGGAAACGATGGCGGCAGCGCTTGATCTCGAGGATGCGTACAATAGAGTTCGCTATGATATTTTGATGACCGCACTTATGGAGAAGGGGGTCAATCCCTGGTTGGTGAACTGGATAGCAGCCGTCCTGCATTCTCGTCAGGGTTGCTCTCCGTCTGGGTGCATGGACCTCAGAGCCACATATTTTAACCCCGGGACTGCCACAGGGATCTGCAATCTCACCGGTGCTCTTTAATGTGTATACGAGCAAGATTGCATACCTAGAAGCACCAGGGGTTGGAAGGATTCTAACATTTGCAGATGATATTCTTGCATACAGGCAGGGGAGAAATAGGGATCAAACAGCCCAGGAGCTACAGGTGACAGTAGACAAAGTGATTGACTGGTGCACTGAAATGAGTGCTGTCATCCACCCAGAAAAGGCAGCTGTTTTGTGGTGCTCTCTGGACAACAGGATTGTGAGAGATGATGCCCCAAGCCTGTCGATAGATGGTAGAAGCGTCAACAGAGAGAACAAACTGAAGTATCTGGGAATCACATTTGACAGGAGTCTGTCCTTCAAGGACCATGTGGAGACGGTTGTGACAAGATCTCAAAAGGGACTCAATGCACTTAAAACTATGGCTGCAATGGACACAGAGCAGAGAATGCTCTTCACACTATACCAGCACTTGATCCTCTCAGTGATTGATTATGGACTAGGACTGCTCACTGTCTCAAAGAGTCAGCTGGTGAAATTAGAGCGCATACAGAATGAAGCTATGCGGGTCATTCTGGGATGCACCAGAGACACTCCAGTAGTGTGTATGCGTTACATCCTTGGTCTGCCTACTGTTGCTGGTAGGCACAAGGTGATGCAAGCGAAGGCATACCTCAGAGTAGCTGCAGACACAGATCACCCGTTGCATGAGGCGCTGGACGTAGTTAAGGGTCAGAGACTGATAAGAGGGAAATCATGGATGGCTCAGGCGGAGGATACGATCAGACAGGTGTGCCCCTTGGAGAACATCAGGCGAGGAGAGGAGTGGGTCAGAGTGCCAGCCGTGCAGTCAGACTTGTGCAGAGTTATAATCACATTGAGCCGGGAGTGCAGGGAGTGGCCAGCAGGGGCCACGGAAGTGGAAATTCAGCAACTAATTCAGGAAAATTCTCGCCCGGGTGATGTGATTATCTACACGGATGGGTCGGTGTTGAGAGGTAGGAGAAGTGCCTGGGGGTTCTTGGCAAAAACTAATGGTCGGCGTTTGGTGCAGGAGAGCCTGGCGTATGATGACACTACATCTAGCTTAAGAATGGAGGTGGAGGCGGTCAGTGCAGCTTTCCGCTGGATAGAAAACACGATACATACACACATTGTGATTGTAACTGACTCAGAAAGCATGCTGAGAAGGGTGAGAACAGGCAAGCTTCGTGCAGAGTGGCTTGCTTCGCTTCGGAGGTCACGGGTAGCAAGCATCACCTGGATCTTTTCTCCTGGGCATGCCGGTGTGCTGGGGAATGAACAGGCGGACAGATTGGCTGGCTCGGCAAAACTTGGTGGAGTATTGATGCATGACAAGGCAGACGTGGTTGCGGCCTTGTGGGAGCACGTGTACACCTCGGAGGAGCAAATGGATCACCACAGTCTGGTAAGAATGAGACAGCGAGGTGTGACGAGGGGATCTGGCCGACGCTCGGCGCTCAGAGGAAAGGCGAGACGGACATATAATCAGATTGCTACTGGAACTATTAGTGTTGGAACTCTTCGCTGGCTACTGAGGATGGGGACGGAGCGCTTATGGGAATGTCCTGAATGCTGTGATGTCAGTTCCTAAATCAATCAATCAATAATCCATACAAGAACGAACAAACTTTATTTTCAAAGAGTCGCAAATTGGGCATGCAGGCTCGTCTTACATTCAGCCCTTCCAATCACTCATCTTTCGTTCATTAATTGTGCATTTAACATTCACATAGGAAAAAACATTGTCAAATGAATGTTGTAAACATAAACAAAACAATAAGACATATCAAATGGTGGGCATAATGACAACAGGCCATGATATGCTGGTAATATGGTTTTGATTGCTGAAAATGAAATGCAGTTACAGGAAATGACAGACATAATTACAACATACAGACAAAAGAAGTCTTTGAATTTAAAAAAAAATAGATGTAATAGTAATTACCAAGAAAAAATATCTAACCAAAATGCAGTATCAAAGTAAATGGAACTAGCCTGAAACAAGTCAATGTATTTATGTATTTTGATGCTCTGATAACAGCAGATGATGCTCTGATAACAGCAGATGGTAGATGTATTAAAGAAGTTAAACACAGAATAGTTCAAGCAAAAACAGCATGTCACAAGATGAAAAATATTCCATGTAATATATCTCTGTCAACTGAGGCGAGAAAGAGTTCTTAAGAGCTATGTTGAGCCAATCTTGATGAACAGAAGTAAATCATGGATAATTAGCACAATAGTGAAAAATTATGTGGAAGACGGACAGACGTAGTTTTATAGACAAATGATGAGAACACCATGGATGGATAATAAGGGCAATGAAGATATCTTGAAAGTATCTCATAAAGAAAACAGTTCACATTCTTTCAATGCATGATAAGAAGAGGGAAAGTTGGAGTATGTCAGAGGTGAGGCATGAGGAGACTAAGAGAGAAGATGCTAGGCAGTTTGACATCATTACTTAGTGTGACATGTCTCATGCTCGTCTTCATACGAATAGAGCACGCACCATATACAAGGGCAAATATAGATAGACTATAGTGTTCTAATTGGAAGGACAGACGGCAAGTAGTTTCTTAAGTTTCCAAACTTAAGCCAAACAACGAAGGAATGCAGTGTGATTCAGCGTGAACAAAGGCTTTCGCCGTTCCCCAAAAAGTAATCTGGTACCTGTCACCTGTCAACTGGAAAGACCTACATCGGAAAAGATAGTACAAACCGCGGTGTTGCAATTTCATTAGCATACAATTGCATAGGTCAGAGAGCACGGTTGATGTTTCATTACAGGTAAAAACTCTGTGCCCGCAACAAAGAAACTAGAAAGATAAACAGGAATTGTTGGATGGTACTTTGGACGGTAATTGGATGGATGTAGGTGGAATGAATCATTGTCTCGTCGAGGGAAATTCTTATGGAGAGGATTGGTGGAGACAAAGATTGTGGTGTGAGAGGAGATAAATAAAGTTACAGCGGCAACTTAGGCGCCAGTTTGTTACCATGTGAGCCAGAAAGCAGACGTGTTTCATTTGTGTGGATATAACATTGTCCTGTGAGGAAGGTAATCAATAATTAATATGCCTCTACCTCTGTAAATGGATAAAGTTAACAGAAAGATGTCTTCTAAAGAGATCACTTGTTCTTTGTGATAAGGAATATATATGAATCTAGCGACAGGCTCAGAAGATAGAGAAGATTTTCTTGATTTAGAGAAGAATTCTTAATGAATCTTTTGATGCGTTAGTCATGTATTTGATGAGTGATACACTTTCTCATTCACTATTTCTCAGAGTCTCCAGGGACGATCTATACTTTATAACAAAACTACCATGATCCTTTCTCAGAGATAGTCATTATATTCTATGTCTGGAAAATTATGTTCTAAAGTGTATTGCGTGTTCTGACTCTATATGATTTTGTGTTAAAATAATTCATATGTTTTATTTGTGAATGATACTTTTCTAAAACCTACCCTGTAAGATTTTAGATGTGTATTAATGTATATGAGAATTATGGGAATATGGGAAAATGATGAAGGGTTAGGCGGGTATTTTCCCGGAAGAGGGAAAGCATTGACAAGGCAGTGGGCTCATATCGTTCTACGGACAAGAGAAGGACTAGCCTGCAGAACGCCTGAAGGAAGAGGACATGTCGTGCCAGTAGGTGAGGTGGACACCTCCAACTGAGATTATAGAAAAACATCAGGCACACAGGATGGCCAGGTTGGACTACCCTGAGCTAAAAAAAAGGATCCCTTCTTCCTTCGCTTATATTTTTCCCCTAACCCAGCTCTTAGGTGAGATAGCTATATGGTTTTTGGTCCTATTTCTCAAAGGGTGGTGGTTATGTTGAAGACAAAAACTGGGCAGAGACCTGTATGCTAATGGTGGTCATTCTGGAGGAACAGCATCATTTTACCTCAACTGCTTCTCCTATGCCACAACCCTACAGCCCAGGAATGAACAGCTAAGTACCTATCAGTATAGTCTGTGTTGTCCAGGACTACATAAACCGAGATACCCCCTGTAACATCATCCCACGTAGGATCTACAACAAGAGTAGTTACATCGGTAGACTCATACCTTCAAGAGCATTGCTCGAGTGCCATTAGGAGTGCACCAAGAACAATTAGAGTAGTAGTAAGGTGTGACATTCTGGACAATAGATTATTGTTGTGATGAACTCAGAGACACATTTGGTTTAGTGCCATTTATAACTCAAAACCCGTGTACCTTAATATTAGTGTAGAGTTTGGAACTGTAATTCCTTATTGGGCTAATGATTGGTTTATTTCATTGATGGTGTTATGCTGAATCGTGTATCTGATACCATATGTCACTCTAACATACATACACAGGAACCCACCACCATATTATCTCATTACAGTATTATAATGTGTATCAAGGTGTTGGTCGTTTTCCTTGTTGAGTTAGAGTGCTAATTAGACCAAATACATTAGTTACAACTTAAGAGTGGAGCCAAGTGTGGCCGGATAAATACAAGTATCTCAGATTTTCCCGGGGAAAATTTCCCTTATCGGAGTACTGTGAACTTCCGGGGCTCCACTGGCCCTCTGTGAAGAAACTTCAACTATTGATCACCCTCCAGCCCTAGTTAGTTAGTTAGTTAGTTAACAGATCATCCTCGTTGCACATCGAACCATTCAGTCCATAAGTGCTCGGATCCCCTCCTCAGCAAATCCCGCAGCGTGTAGCGGCTAACGACGCCAGTTCTGTGTTGGTTTATCAATCTTCTTTGGCTTCCTGCGTAGTGTTCTTGTTTGGTCACCCCTCTTTTAATTTGCTGCTCCTGCAGTCTGGCCATTGTTGTAGATTCACAGTCATCACTTGGTTCTCGCAAAAGTCTCACTTCTCGTAGAGCATTCAGAATGTCAGCCTGGTCCATGGCGCATCCGCCCTCCACAGTAGCCTCACCTGCGAGCTTGTCAGCCCGCTCATTTCCTTGTACTCCCGCATGACCTGGCACGAAGATGAAACTAATCTTTGCCAGCCGAGACCGCTTCAGAGGCAGCAGCCATTCTCTTCGGATCGACCCCTCCTCTATCCTCTTGATCATGTTCATTGAGTCGCTAAGGAAACAAGCCCTAGTGAATGTCTGTGTCTCGAGCCATGTTATTGCTTTACTTACTGCCATGACTTCCATGGTCAGGCTACTTGTGGTTTCAGTGAAAGCACCAGAGTCCTCCTTCACAATTCTCCCACCGGCCCGAGCTGTAAAGGCCCATGAGCTTCTCACATGTCGGACGACCGACCCATCTGTGTAGATGACCGCGTCACCGTCTAGCGAATTCTCGAAAATCAACGCTTGTACTTCAGCCTCAACAGCAGCCGGATTTTCTTGTCTGCATTTTCTATCTAGTTGGATGCAAACTGAAAAGGATGTGCAGAAGTCTGTTGGCACTTGCACCCACTCCTTGCCAGGTTCTAAGTCCTCAAGTGAACACACCTGTTGAAGAATGTCTTCGGCTTGACCCATCCACGACCGTCCTCTTTTTAACCTGCTGCCCTTCACCTTCCTAATTTCACTATGCAGTGGATGTTGTGTGTTTGCGTTAATTCTGAGGTAGGAGTGTGCCCTGCAAACTTGTATTCTCTCTTCAATGGTTGGAAAATCAAGAAGGTAGCGCATCGCCCTGCATGCTGTATCTCTTGTACATCCAAGAATAATGTGCATAGCTTCATTCTGTATCCTTTCCATCCTTTCTATCTGCTTATGGCTGAGAGTCAGGATTGCCATTGCATACTCCAAAACAGACATGACCAGCCCCTCGTACAGAAGACATAGATGGCGCTGCTAACAGTTTGCTGCTGCCATCACCCGCATCGCTGCCAAACCCCGCTTGGCCTTTGTTATCACCTGGTCTATGTGCACATTATAAGCAAGGCTTCAATCAAACCGTATCCCCAGGTAATTCATTGCCTGCGTTCTTTCCACCGTCTCTGAACACAGCATTACAGTTGGTGTTGGGTTGTTGACAATATGATTATTCAACGAGAACCAAGTCACTGTTGCCTTTGTTGGGTTGACCATTGCCCCAGCTTCATCACACCAAGTACTTATGCGATTGAGTTCGGTTTGTAGTTCCACAGCAACCTCCTCTCTATCCTTACCCTGACGATACATTAAAACATCATCGGCATACGACAATGTCCTGCCAGGTCCAGTGATCTGCTCACTGGTGATTCTCACTGTGTAGGCGTTGAACAGTAAAAAAACTACTTTCCGTTGGTAGAGGGCTGCAGCGATCCAACTAAGGAGGAATGGACTTACGTTTAGTTCAAGAAGCTGAAACATTAAAAAATCCAGTGGTACTGTGTTGTATGCGTCCTCAAGATCAATCGCTGCAGCAACGGTTTCAGTGCCTGAGTGGAAACCTTCATAGACAATCATGGGCAAAGACTGCTGCATTGGTCCAGGTTTCTCTTTTTGGACGGTACCCACCCAGGGTAGGTGGGAAAACATCTTGCCTCTCTAGTTGGCTTGATATTTTCCTGGCAATTACCTTCTCCAGCAGCTTGCCTATTGTATTCTGCATGGTTATAATTCGATATCCCTGAATTTTTTTGTGGTCTTTGTCAGGCTTCGGCAAGGGAATCAGATAGCTGTGTAACCATTCCTCCTTGATGCTAGCACTCCCTATACTGTTGTTGTACATGTCTGCTAGTTTCTCTAGCTCATTGTCGGTACACCTATTTATGTCGTTGTATCTTATGCCATCAGGACCTGGAGCACTGTTATTTGATCGTCGAAGCACAGCCTTGATTTCTTTCACTGTCACTGTGTCTTCCTCCGAAGTGTTCTGGGCCTTGCATCTGTCTGAGGTGACCTCCTTGGCCAGATTTCGGCCTCCCATGTCTGTCTACTCAAGGTAGCGTTCAAAGAGGGCTTTGCCCTTGTCCTCGTCAGTCCTCTGCCAGGTGAGGTCAGCACCTTGGAAGTCTGAAATGCTCTTATTCTTGACTACACCACTCAAGCTTTTATGTAGTCGCCAGAACAATTTCAGTGATTTGTCTGTGCTTACTCTTTGACACACCTCTGTCCATTTTTCGCTTTTAACCACCTTGACCAGTTTTTTTAAATAGCTTACTTTTGTGTGCATCTCTCTTTCTAAGTGCAAGCAGGGACTAGGATGACCAGCTCTGTTCTTCTTGGCATTTTGCCATCTCCTTACAGCACTACGCTTATCCACCCAAGCCTTCTCCACCTCGAAACTCCACCACGGTGGCTGCTCCCAGCATGTGTGAAATGTTCTGCGCTTGTCACGTCTTATTTTACTCACCACATCTTGCCCTGTACTGTCATACTGGAACGTCTTTACCTTTAGCTTGTGCTGCCTGGTTCTGCCTTTCTCCACCAATATGCTGCAAGGGTGGTGGTCGCTGCCATGGTGTCCTAGGACACCCCATCTACACACTGTAGTGAGTGAAGGTAAAACTAATTGGTGTGCCAGGATGTAAAACCAGGAGTTTCTACTCAAGATCTGCGCGGGTGCTACGGGGTTCATGCATCGAGCGAAGCCATCCTTGAGTGAATTTTCAGCAGCGTATGTGGTTCTCAGCAGTCTGTGTTTACGTTTTTTCAACATGGCGGAAGAACGTGTTTTTTCCGAGCGGTCAGCAGTCAACATAACGAAGCGGCGTGGTAGCCGCGCAGGGACAAAGAAGCAAGGTAAGCGCGGTGGTTTGAGACGTTTTAGACTCAAGTGTCACCGTCTAGGACTCAGGAACATCCGTATTCTATATTGGAACTGTGCCAGTGTAAAACAACGGGGCTCTATTTTAGAAACCCTAGTTTACAGAAACGACATTGTAGCACTCCAGGAGACGAGACTGGGCGATCAGCTACTCCGAATTGCCGGCTTCAAATGTTTCTACAACAGACGGCATCTGGGAACGGCGATTCTTGTTCGCGACAGCATGGTGGCGTCAGAGCTAGACATGTCCAGTTGGGACAGTGACGATATACAAATACAGGCGTTGAGAGTTCATTCCAGTATACCATTCGTGTTGGTTAATGTTTATGCCCGCAATGCGAGTATGGACGCCCAGAAGTGGCAGTGCTTAAGTGGCATATTAGGCCACGAGAGAAATGTTATTTTCTGTGGTGACTTCAACGCTAAAGGCAGATCATGGGGAAACACTTCCTCCAATACACAAGGGGAGGAGCTAGAGACTCCACTGGAAACCATCGACCTGGTTTGTATCAACAGTGGCTGTGTCACCAGGACAGCAAGCCGTCCAGGCGATGAGGACAGTGCTATTGATCTGGTGCTAGTTTCACCTCCAGCCCTAGGGAGTGAGCCATTTTCAAGTTTCTCTAAACAGTTGGCTATTAGAATTTGGGGATCCCATCCTCATTTCTTTTTAACTTACCACACTTGGATGCATCAGTATCAGTGTATCAATGTATCAGTGGTTTTATAGACAAATGATGAGAATACCATGGATGGATAATAAGCGCAAAGAAGATATCTTGAAAGTATCTCATAAAGAAAACAGTTCATATTCTTTCAAAGCATAATAAGAAGGAGGAAAGCTGGAGTATGTCAGAGGCGAGGCATGAGGAGACTAAGAGAGAAGATGCTAGGCAGTTTGACATCATTGCTTGGATGCATCAATATCAGAAATGACTGGAAGTACACGAGATAGAACACTATGGACAATCATAATTACGAATGTCATACTGTAAAAAGAAGAATAGTTGCATTTAAAAAAATACAGAAACATCAACAAACACTCTTCTGGCACGTGAACAGACAACAGTAAAAAAATACAGAAACATCAACAAACACTCTTCTGGCACGTGAACAGACAACAGTATAACAAGTATGACTTCACAGATTTTTGTGTGCTAACGGTTTCAAGCAGAGGAGCGCAATTGGGAGGGTACAAGCCTGATCCTAGTGCAAGGGAATGCAACCTAAAAGCTCAGAGTCATGGCAGGGCAGACTAGGTCCTAAGCCTTGGTCAGCAAATGGTCTAGAATTGAAGCTCTGACACGTGGACAGTTATAGCAATGCTTTGCTGCTCCAGCAGCTTGTCTTGTTCCAAGACTATCCTTTTGTCCTCTGGAGTAAACCAGACAGGCCGAGAGAGGGATCATGCTGTATGGGCAACACATGGTCTCTGGAGTAAACTAGACAGGCCGAGAGAGGGATCATGCTGTATGGGCAACACATGGTCTCTGGAGTAAACTAGACAGGCCGAGAGAGGGATCATGCTGTATGGGCAACACATGGTCTCTGGAGTAAACTAGACAGGCCAAGAGAGGGATCATGCTGTATAGGCAACACATGGTCTCTACAATTCAGCCCAAGCTTTGTGTTATGGAGAAGTATTTGCCTGCCATGGATTGTCGTTATTGTGCCTTTTTTAGAAGCACAATGTGCATAGATATATATGTTTGATACTATGATAAATATACAAAATAATTTAAGAACAGACCCTCTTTTCAACTATGCATAATGTGCTGTTATATTATATATGAAGAGAATAAGTAAATCATGTCTAAATATTTCATTTTCAATAGGTTTATGTGCGAGTGACATTTTATTTGCACTATTCCACATAGACCTAGAAGATCTAGAAGCAAGTACCTGGATGGCTTGGCGTTGTGGCATAGTCGAGACAGAAACACAGAGCTGATCCACGACTCTGGTGATCTAGTGAGATGGCAGAACATGACCGCCCACGCTTACCGGCATGGCACATGATGGATGGATGGATGGATTCCACATACATCAATAGACTCCTATACTATTTATCACAGAATTAAACAAATAAATGTATCACAAAATTATTGTATAAATGCAGCACTGAAAGGCCACCAATCTAACACTTACTTTTCTCTGCATTTTCCTTCTTTTCTTTTTCCTTCTTATGAACTCGCCGAATGGATCGTTGAACTTTAAGCCTTTCAACAAACTTTTTAGTAGCATCATCATCAGACTCTGCAACAATAATTACCACAATATGCCCTAGAGAATAATAAAATACTTTGACAAAACATAGAAAATTAACTTGTGATTGAGTTCTTGAAAAGCTGAATAATTCCACTTTTGTAGATTTACTCCCTGAGCTCACCAAAACATAAAATATACTTCATAGATTCGCATCTTTAGCGTATCTTCCATTTTCATCATATTGTCTGTGAGCCTTGAAAGGACAGAACGCCAAGACTGTTAGTGTGTGTTTCAGAGACTGAGTTGATTCTAGAGCTGTACTTCTTTCTCTGCCTTTCATCTTCAAATGGAGCATAGGCCATCAACCAACTTATGCCAAGCCTCTGTAGACTTGTTCGGACTGATGATTGGTTGGACTCTGCAGCTGTTTTCTACAGGATGAGGTAGCCAGTCTCATGTCGACACTCCTAATCAACTCGTATGACATACATGGAGGGTTACAGTGTTACTATTCTCTGCGCCCCCTATATGCTCCACAAACCACTGGTCTAGAGCATACTAGTTAGGTGTGGTGCTGAGAGATAAACTTCTGCCACAGAATGAATGTAAACCTCAAAGCTGTATTGGCATGTTCGTGCACTATCTACAATGCCATCAAGCCTTTTAAAAATATACCTAACCATGAATCCTGTCACATTTGCTGGGGACTCATGGAACTATTGTGATTTAAAACATGTTCAATGAATCAAGATGTAAGAGTTCAATGAATCAAGATGTAAGAGTTCAATGAATCAAGATGTAAGAGTTCAATGAATCAAGATGTAAGAGTTCAATGAATCAAGATGTAAGAGTTCAATGAATCAAGATGTAAGAGTTCAATGAATCAAGATGTTAGAGTTCAATGAATCAAGATGTTAGAGTTCAATGAATCAAGATGTTAGAGCTCAATGAATCAAGATGTTAGAGCTCAATGAATCAAGATGTAAGAGTTCAATAAATTAAGATGTTAGAGCTCAATGAATCAAGATGTTAGAGTTCAATGAATCAAGATGTTAGAGCTCAATAAATCAGACTAGCATCTGCCCAGGATGCCTCGAAGACAAGTGTCTGCCCAGGATGCCTCGAAGACAAGTGTCTGCCCAGGATGCCTCACAGACTAGCATCTGCCCAATATGCCTCACAGACTAGCATCTGCCCAGGATGCCTCGAAGACAAGTGTCTGCCCAGGATGCCTCACAGACTAGCATCTGCCCAGGATGCCTCACAGACTAGTGTCTGCCCAGGATACCTCACAGACTAGTGTCTGCCCAGGATGCCTCACAGTCTAGTGTCTGCCCAGGATGCCTCACAGTCTAGTGTCTGCCCAGGATGCCTCACAGACTAATGTCTGCCCAGGATACCTCACAGATTAATGTCTGCCCAGGATGCCTCACAGTCTAGTGTCTGCCCAGGATGCCTCACAGACTAATGTCTGTCCAGGATACCTCACAGACTAGTGTCTGCCAGGATACCTCACAGACTAGTGTCTGCCAGGATGCCTCACAGACTAGCATCTGCCCAGGATGCCTCACAGACTAGCATCTGCCTGTGATGCCTCATAGACTAGTATCTGCCCAGGATGCCTCACAGACTAATGTCTGCCCAGGATACCTCACAGACTAGTGTCTGCCCAGGATGCCTCACAGTCTAGTGTCTGCCCAGGATGCCTCACAAACTAATGTCTGCCCAGGATGCCTCACAGACTAATGTCTGTCCAGGATACCTCACAGACTAGTGTCTGCCAGGATGCCTCACAGATCAATGTCTGCCCAGGATGCCTCACAGACTAGCATCTGCCCGTGATGCCTCATAGTCTAGTATCTGCCCGTGATGCCTCAGAGACTGAGTCTGCCCAGGATGCTCCAAGTGGAGATGAAGAGAGGTCTTGGACAGTGTAAAACCCCACCCTGGTACATTAGTATCTGAGTATTCCAACCTAAAACGTAAAAGCAGTATGTTACCTGATTCAGAGGTTGATATGAAAGCATTGTTGTTCTGAGAATTCTTTCCTTGTATTTCAGATTCTCGTGATAAATTCTCCAAGTTAGGACACGAAGCACTTCGTCTTCTTGTCGATCGGAGATTGTCACGCCAAAACAACCTTCACATTGTAAAACATTGAGAGAAATAACCAATAATAAATAATCAGATAAAACATGAGACAAATTAAATGATAATATTTCAGGTTATTTTTAATATATGTTCACCCTCAGACAGGTGCAGTGCCGGGCCCTATGTCTCGAAAGGGTCCAACCCCAACTACTGGAGGTCCTTCTCAGATGTCCTGTGGAGCCAGGGGACATGAGAATAGGATGACTGGCCTTACCAAACGAAGACTTAAAATAATGCACTGGAATGCGGAGGGAGTCAGCAACAAAAAAATAAAATTAGAAACAATCTTGGACCAAGAAAAAGTAAGCATATGTTGCTTGCAAGAAACTCACCTCAATGAAAATATAGCCTTCAAAATCAGAGGCTACCAGTGTTACCGAAAGGACAGGCGAAAAGGTGGGATACTGACCCTTGTAAGAAATAACATCATGGCTTCCCAAATCAAAGTCTACATGGAAGGGGCTGAGTATCAGACACTTAAACTTAAGACAGGTAATACAGATCTACATCTGATCAATTACTACTGTCCAAGTGACCGCCCACAGGCACTGGACACACTACCACTAAAAGAAAAAATGATTGTGTGTGGCGATTTCAACAGCCACTCGCAGAGCTGGGGCTATGATCACATGGACCAGAGAGGAGAGAGACTGGAAGACTGGCAGGATGAGAATAGATTCATGTTGATTAACAAGCCGTCCGACCCACATACTTTCTACTCGAGATCATGGCACTCTAAAACTACACCTGACCTGGCTTTTCATTTACCAGACCTGGAGTGGAACATTACACGAATTGTTGGGAAACAACTTGGTGGCAGTGACCATCGGCCAGTCTTTCTAACCGTAGAAAATGAGCTTGTAAGTGAAAGCAGCACCCTCTCGAGGTGGAACTACAAGAAAGCAGACTGGGCAATGTACAAGCATCGCACCAGCATATTGGTTAGAAACCTGAACACTGAGAAAGACATAAATAAAGTAGTTGAAGAGTTTGGGAAATGCATACTACAGGCAGCGCGAGAAACAGTACCAAGAGGAGCCCGTAAACAATATAAACCCTACTGTAGTAGTGAACTGGAACAGTTGCATAATGATGTTGAAGTGTGTAGAAAGCAAGCAGAGGCCACACCCAGCCAAGAGCACCACAATAAATTCCAGCATGCAAAAGCCAAATTTCAAAGGGCCAAGCTGCAGGCTAGACGGAAAAGCTGGCAGGAGAAAACGGAGTCTCTGAACTTTGAAAGAGACACAAGGAAATTGTGGAAGCTAATAAAACAGCTTAATGACGAGGGCACAGGGAGAAACTCAAAAATTGCGCTACATAAAGATGGAAAAATCTTAACAAGAAAGCAAGCAGCTGACCATTTTGCGGACTCGTTCGCACAAGATAGCAATATCAAAATTAGTCCAGAGAAACAACAAGAGATTCGAGAGAAACGACAACATACAGGACAGAAGGAAATAGTACATGAGGTTCTGGAGGCACCCATCACAATCAGCGAACTGGAGCTAGCCATATCAAAACTGAAAATGAGAAAGTCACCAGGAGCTGATGGTATCTCCAATGAAATGATCAGGAACCTAGGAACAGAGGCCAAAACAAAGCTGTTGCAGATCTTCAATAACAGCTGGACCTTAGGCAGTGTTCCACAAGCCTGGAGAGAAGCAATCATGATACCCCTCCTAAAATCAGGGAAAGATGGTTCCATTGCCTCTAGCTACAGACCAATTAGCCTCACTAGCTGTCTCTGCAAAACACTGGAGCGCATCATCAATCACAGACTGCAGTGGTATATTGAAAGTAAAAACATCCTTGTGCCACAGCAGGCTGGCTTTAGGCAGTGCTACTCTACGGAAGATCAGACAACCTACCTCTCTCAAGAAATTGAGGATGCATTCCAAGAGAAGAAGCTGGTGCTTGCGGCATGGATAGATCTGACGAAAGCTTTTGACAAAGTCTGGAAAGAAGGTCTGATGAAGAAACTGAGAAACTGCAAAGTCAATGGAAGAATGTACAAATGGGTGAAAGCATACTTGCACAACAGAAGAGCCCGAGTACAGATAGACGGACTCAAGAGCAAGAAAGTACTACTACGTCACGGTGTCCCCCAGGGCGGAGTCTTGTCCCCCACACTTTTTCTAATCTTCATCAATGATCTTGTTGCTCACCTACCACATGGAATTAAAGCGGCAATGTACGCCGATGACCTGGTTCTATGGAGCACAAATGAATATGCATCAGTGGCCACCAGATTGCTACAAAGAGCTGTAGATACATTTGCTGCATGGGCAAATAGATGGTGTGTCAGCATAAACACTGACAAGTGCAGCACCACCCTATTTACCCTCTCTCCAAAACAAAAGGCAGGGATCATCCAGATAAATGGAACACCCCTAAGAGAAGATAAAGAACCAACATACCTTGGAGTAACATTTGATGGCAAGCTGACATGGAGAAAGCACATCAACAAAGCAGTAGCAAAAGCCAGAAGGAAAATAGCCATCCTGAGAAAGCTAAGTGGAACCACATGGGGAGCCAGTACGAAAATACTTAGCAAAGTTTACCAACAGAGCATACGACCACACCTGGAATATGGGTCAACTGCGTGGTGTTCAGCATAAAAAACCACACTACAAGAGCTGGACAAGGTGCAAAATCAAGCACTTAGAGTCACCACAGGAGGGATGAGATCAACCCCTATAGTGGAAATGGAGAAGATGGGGAGGACACAGGCACTGAGTGAGCGCAGAGATACGAAAACGCTAATACAAGCAGAAAAGTTCCTCAGCTTGCCAGGCCACCCTATGAAGAACAGATTTGAAAACCTAGCTATGGGGCGGTTGAAAAGAAGTAGTTTTATCCACCAGGCCAAACGACTCTGCAGAGAAACCACTGATCTGCCCACAGTTGGTATCCCCCTAACAACTATTCCAGAGCGAACTCCATGGAAAGATGAGCATAGACTATCGTTACAAATCCAGACAAAAGTGAGAGGAATATTTGACAAGGAAGAACAGAACAGTGTGCAGCGCAGAACAGCCACTCTCAGCTTCCTTGATGAAGAATACCCACAGGATCTCTGGATCCGAGTCTACACAGATGGGTCAGCACAAAATGCTGTTCGAAATGGAGGAGCGGGAGTGTACATAGAATACCCAAATAATACTAGGGACACAGCCAGAGTACCGACAGGAAAGTACTGCCATAACTATGATGCCGAAATTGAGGCAATCAAGATAGCAACAGAGAAATTACTAAATAACAGCAATGGTACACAACCTGTGGTGCTACTAACAGATGCAAAATCAGTACTCGAGGCGCTCCTCTCTGGGAAATTGCCAGTACTAAGGACACTACTTTCTGAACTTAGCAGTCAGCATAAAGTCACCATACAGTGGATACCATCCCACTGTGGAGTACCCGGAAACGACAGAGCTGATCAATTGGCTAAGGAAGGAGCCAAAGAAGAACAGCCTGATGTGTCCGTTACATACCACCAAAAGAAAAGAATGATCAAATCAGTCAGAAAGCCACCAAAACCTGCTCAAGATGACTACCACGTTATGGACAGACCAGAACAAGTCATTATTCTGCGCCTCAGAACAGGACACAATAGATTACGCAACCACATGTATACAAAATTCAAGATTGGTGAAACAGCCATGTGCACATGTGGATTGGCGTCGCAGACAGCAGAGCACATACTCCAAGACTGCCCAAAATATAACATATCTAGGCAAACCTTCTGGCCTAGAGAGACGACAGTGGAAGATAAACTCTATGGACCACTGTGTGAACTGAAAAAAAAAACAGTTCAATTCATGCAAGAGACGACATTGCAGATGACATTGCAGGCTGGGAAAGAGGCAGGCTGTCAAAGACTGGCAAAAGGCCAGAAAGGCTAACATGCCACAGGTTGAGTTGGCGAACCTGAAGACTGAGGTCGTTAGGACGACGACTTTATTCAAATCCTGCGCCAAACAGGCCAAGGCCGACAAATGGGACGAGTTCTGCAGGGAAGGTGTGCTCCGAGCAATCTCTTACGACATTCTGGCGCCTCCACAAGAGCATGAACGGTGCTGCACAACGTAGGGGTATTCCAGACTTTCAAGGCACAGACCTCGCATGGAAAAAGTCGGATGCGGATAAAGGTAAGGCCCTTCTTGCACGCTACATAGAACAGACTGACCAGAAAGACGAGCCCGCCAGACAGAGGACCACAACAACACTCTCTCAGTTGTGCGAGGGGGTCGGGACAGACGAAGAATGGACAATCACAGCTGAGATATTGCGTGCGATGCTCAAGAAATCACCTAACACCGCCCCAGGCCCAGACGGCATCCGATATGGTGACCTAATGGTGATATCAGATGATGACATGGAAGAACTGGCCAGAGAATTCAACACCAGTATCCAGAGGGGTCAGGTCAAAGAAGAATGGCTACACAGCTACTTGCTGCCGCTGCCAAAACCGAACAAAGACCACTCCAAGATAAGCGGCTACAGAATCATTACGATGCAGAATACTGTTGGCAAGCTACTGGAGAAAATTGTAGCACACAGACTTGCTTGGGACTTGGAACAGCTCGGCTGCTTCCCGCCCACACTTGGAGGATACAAACGCAACAAAGAGTCATGGCTGAATGCGGCGGTCTTTGCTCAAGATGTTTACGAAGGATTTCAGGTCAGAGACATGTGCGGCCGCCATAGACTTAGAGGACGCATATAACAGAGTATCTTTCGAGCACTTGATGCAAACCCTCCTCAGACTGAAAGTGCACCCTCACCTTGTACGATGGATAGCTGCAGTTCTACTCCAAAGGAAGGTGGTGCTAAGATGCGGGAGTTGGTCTTCTGAGCCGATAACGATATGTCCAGGATTGCCGCAGGGTTCACCACTGTCACCAGTACTATTCAACGTGTATACGGTGCCGATCACTGAACAACAGTTGGATGGGAGGGGTAGGACTCTATCATTCGTTGACGACATCCTCGTGTATCGACAGGGTCGAGATAGACAGGCGGTTGTCAACTATATGCAGGGCGAACTAGATCGAATTTCCTCATGGTGTGCTGATGCCGATGCCCTTGTCAACTCTGCAAAGGCAACGGTTACATGGTTCTCACTAAACAACCATATTGTGAAAACAGACCTACCGGCAGTAAGAATGGATGGGAGCATTCTGAGTAGAACCCAGTCAATGACATATCTTGGCGTGAGGCTTGATCGTAGCCTGTCCTTCAGAGATCATGTCGATTATGTCATAACGAAGGCTCGAAAAGATTTGGCAGCAATGAGAGTCATGGCGACTGCCAATATCGAGCAAAGACTGCTATTACTTCTGTTCCAAGGACTTGTGCTTTCACGCATCGAGTATGCCCTGGCCATCCTCACTGTCAGCCCTACACAGATTGCAAGACTTGAAAAGGTACAAAACGAAGCCATGCGCATCATTTTGGGCTGCACGAGAGACACCAGCTGTGTAGCAATGAGATACCTCCTTGACTTCCCGACAATGGAACACAGGATCAAGATCTGGAGAGCTCGTGCATACTTAAAAATAAGTGCAGATGAGCAGCACCCTCTGCATGACGCTGTATTCAGAGAAAAGGGTGACAGGCTAAAGAGGGGCAAATCATGGATGGGTCGGGCGGAAGATGTCATAGGACAGGTCTGCAGTCTTACCAGTATCAACCCCGGCAAGGAATGGGTGCCGGTGCCTCCAGCTTTTAAGTGTACCTTCTCCTGCATTATCACACTCGACAGACGGTGCAGAGAGCAGAACCCTGCCGCTGTCAATGCAGAGGTTAACGCGCTCATCTATGATCACTCAGATAGCCCCGAAGTGCTCATCTATACAGATGGATCTGTTGTAAAGCAGCAGAGAAGTGCGTGGGCATTTACAGCCCGTTCAGCGGGCCGAACCGTTCAAGAATCCAGTGGTGCCCACTCTATGACCACGAGCAGCATGACGATGGAGGTGATGGCAGTTACACAGGCTTTCATATGGCTGGAATCACAGCATTATACCAACGTGTGTGTACTAAGTGATTCAATGAGCATGATTCAGAAGGTCGAAGCTGGATCTGTACGTAGACAGTGGACTGAGTCGCTGCGGAAGTCTGTTGTCCGCAAAGTCACCTTCATCTTCGTCCCGGGACATGCGGGAGTCGAGGGAAATGAACGAGCTGATAAATTGGCTGGCTCTGCACCCCCTGTAGATGGCCAGCCCATGGATCGTGCCGATGTTATTAACGCCCTTAAAGATATGGCGAGAACAGAGGATTTTGACGCCAGTGATTCCACATCGCTTTCCAGGATGAAAGACCTGGGAGTAAGAATCGGCACAGCCAGACGCGAGAGGTACATCGGGAAAACAAAGCGCCTCGTCAACCAACACAGAACTGGCACTATTAGCCACCGGACGCTGATGCATATGCTGGGGGAGGATCTGAGCACCTATGGACATGTCCGGAGTGCAACGAAGATACCCCAACTGATAACAATTCTAAGCGGAGATATAAGCAGTTAGGGCTCGCTGCCCCAATCACAATGATGTATGGTTGCTAAGACGTTTGTTTCAAAACAAAAAAGTTATAGTAGTATGAAGCCAAAATGTTATCATTACAGCTGTCGCAATGATTGGGACAAAAAGGAAAGCTGCTCAGAGAGCAGAATCCTGAATAATTCTGTTTTCAAGATCCCGACACTCAAACGTCAATATCTCGGCTCAGAATTAGTAGCAATGTCAGTTGTCGTTTTTTGTGAATAGAAAGTGTGTGAAGGCGTACGCGTTTTTCCTGGAAATTTTTTAACGACCATCCAGTGACTTCCGGTTTTTAACCCTTTTTTCCTTTGTTTAAAAAAAGGAA
>JACEFZ010009341.1:0-55000 GCA_014155875.1 Cepaea nemoralis
GCCCTTGTGTTGTATCTTGTTGACCCATTGAGGTATGTGTTCTGACACTCGTTTGTTAAGCTGTCTCTCTGTTCTACCAATGTAGATGGCCTGGCATCTACATGTGAATATAACATAATTGTATCCATGATTCTGGAGATCTGGTGAGATGAGGACCATCACTATAAAGGTTTATGGCATGGAACATGATGTTGACAATAACATAATTGTATCCATGACTCTGGAGATCGGGTGAGATGAGCACCATCACTACAAAAGTTTATGGCATGGAACATGATGTTGACAATAACATAACTGTATCCATGACTCTGGAGATCGGGTGAGATGAGCACCATTACTACAAAGGTTTATGGCATGGAACATGATGTTGACAATAACAACATTGTAAACACTAATGGAAACAGAGCAAGGGGAAGGTAGGGAAATAAATACATGAATGGCTTGGCCATATGTCTTAAACCGGGCAAGAACACAGACCCTTGATCGAGGGAGATGACAAACCATTTTCGAATACGCTTATCCGCAAGTCACATGATGATGATGAAATTAGAACAGAACCATGAACATGCAAGTGTTGATGTGTCTAAAGTAGGCATGTGACCAGTGCTTTCCAATGTCAATTCGTTGGGTGGCTACTTGGCCTCGCATTGTAGTGTGTGTTGGTCATGTGATGAGAAGAGCAGCAATGGAGAACATCGTGACGACTGGAACGATCGAATGGAAGAGAACTAAACGAACGAACTTTATTTTAAAAGGGTAACAAATTGGGCACCCAGGCCCGTCTTAAATTCGGCCCTTGCAATCACTCATCTTTCTTTCATCAAATGTGCATGTTACATTTATATAGGAAAAAAAAACATTGTCAAATGGATTTTGTAAGCATAAACAAACACTAGAGAGGCAGAGGCAGACCAAGAGACATGATGCTGGATGTAATGAGACGTTGGCATTGAGGAATATGAGCAGCAGAGTTGACCCAGATCACCAAAGACCGAGATATATGGAGAGACATGAATACCTCCGCCAGCTGGCATGGCACTTGATGATGATGATGATGATGATGATGATGATGATGATGATGATGATGATGATGATGATGATAATGATAATGATAATGACGATGATGACACAAGATGGGGTCGGGAAGTGTTGGTTATTTTTTTTTTTGTGTGTGCATTATTCCATTATGCCATTATTCCATTCAATTTCAAAAGAGAAGTGGAGAGACTAATAATCCTGTGACCTAGTCAACCACAAGTAAGATATTAATTTGAAGATAATAGTTTTCCAAAGAGGGCAATGGCTTGCAATGTAATTATTTCAGTAAGCAGTCTGCACACTTATTTTGGAGTTCGGCGGTAGCGCGATGACTATCATGCAGACCACGTGACCACGTTCCATTAACAAAACGATGCAGATTTTTATTTTCCACTTGACAGGGGTTCCAAAGTCAATCCATCCAAGAATCTGTACTAGGAAATGTTCTAGGAGGTAAAGGCGATCGTTGTGATATTTACCACACCACCTGTGAGTTTCGACAGATGTATACAATATGGAGCTAGCACTTTGTGCTCATTACGCTCCAGTATTGTAAAAGCGTCTCTCAGACTGTTAACACTAATTCTGCGCATACTATTGAGCTTTCCAAGCAGAGTGGGCAAGACATTAGTTGTGCACCCCTCCCACCTTCATTTGTTGGTTATGGGTAAAAGTACATTTATTTCTACAACAAACTTACGTCGTCCTTGTAATCTCTGCATGCCGATAGCTTTCTATGTTACAGCTTTTCCGTGTGTCTTTCCATCTGTAATAATGTTCTTTACTAACTATCATCGCAAATAAATACGCGTGAATTTATTTCCGATGTCATTAATATATAAAAATTAACACCTGATAATGTGTTTTTGTTATCAGAGGCGTTTCTATAACCTAAAATAGCATCAGTGTACCCATGCGAATGTGTCTAACACTACCGAGTGATGAGTGCATTAGGACAAATAACACTCACATACTCGTGATAATTGCACCTTACAACGATCAAAACACACATAGCTGACATGTGTGGGAGATCAATTAGTGTGTTTACCTGGCTGGAAACATGTGATGCAAGATTCCCTGAAATCTCATCAATTTTATGAAAGCTGTTGTTGAGTGCGTCTACAGAGCAACTCTCCCGATTCTCATCACCTTAATTATCTCGACACTCGTTCATCCGTGATCCTCGCAGTTGTAGATATTCCAACGCACCAATTAAGAGGCATGTTGTCACGTGGAGATCGTGGAGAATGTGCGTACAAATAGAGGTGAGGTAAATATTCACACATTTCATGGACTCTGTTGTGTTTGCGTAACGATTATATGCATATATATCTTTGGCAACCCCAGAGGTTTCAAGTGACACGTACCCATCTGATCTCATGGCTTAGTGCCAATCTCGGCACCGAAGTCACTCGCCCTGCACCAAGTAGTTGATAATTTCTAACAATTTCGGTTCCACGCAGTTGTTACTCAACTTGTTCAGTAAAAAACGGTTGTTACTGTCTTCAGCAATAAATCGTTCTTTCTCAACTCATTTTAGTAATAAACAGTTGTTAGTCAATTTTTTCAGTAATAAGCAGTTCATATTCTAATGATACAATTATAAACAGTTCATAATCGGCTCATCCAGCTATAAACAATTGAGTAATAAACAGCTGTACCTCAACGCATTCAAGTAATAAACAGTTCTTACTCACTTCCTTCAGCAATAAACAGTTATTTCTCAATTCATTCAGTAAAAACACGTGATACTCAATTCATTCAGTAATCAGCAGCTGTTACTCACTTCCTTCAACATTAAACAGCTGTTACTCAACGCATTCGTAATAAACAGCTGTTACTTCCTTCACTAATTCACAGTTGTACTCGCCTCATTCAGTTATAAACTGGTGTTATTCAATTCTGTCGATAATAAATAGTTATTACACAACTAATTCGATGAGAAAAAAATTTTACCTCTTCTTCTGCTGCGTTCATCCGGAGAGTTTTTTCAGACTTAATTGCGGTGTGTCTCGTTAGGCACCATTTGGTCAAAACCCTTAGGCCATACATCCGACTTTAGCGTGCGTTTTTAATCACGTTAGTATTCCTGGGGGACTCTCACTGTTGTGGTGTCGTCCACATCCCAGCTGGTCAAGTTAGAACGGTCGAAGACTTCACGGTCAGCCCTCAAGGGAAGGCAGGGGCAGTCCATGGGCATTGTCCGCCATCCAAGGAGGCTTTGCAGAACCGACACATATCGCTCTGGTACTGGGCTCACCCAAGGAATCGCCACATCCTGCACATTTCTGCTTTAATTTCTCACTGCCATGTATTGGGTATTTCGTACGCCACAGACCCGCACAAAACTAGAAACGGTCAGTCTGCAGACGAAATCCACTCAGCGAGCTTTCGGTTCGGACGTACACGTATGCTGTGCCTGGAAGATAAGATAGTCAGAGCTGTTCCAGGCACGGATGACATTTCACTCGGACGTTTTTGCGTTGTGCTAATTTTATTTACAACCTCTAGGCCAGCACATCCGACATCTGTGAGCGTGTTTACGGGTTTGCCTTCCAGGGGTTTCGAGGGACATTAGACTCTTATTATTTCGGTGTAGTCCACATCTCAGCTTGTCAAGTTAGAACGGCCAAAGACATCACGGTCAGCCTTCAAGGGACGGCAGGGGCAGACCATTGGCATTTTCCTCCATCCATGGAGGCTTCCATAATTGCGGAGCAGGCACATAGCGCTCCGGGACTGAGGTAACCCAAGAAATCGCCACGTCCTGCACATGGCTGCTTTGATTTCTCACTTCCATGCATTGGGTATTTCGTTAGCCACTGGCCTCTCCCCACGCAAACCAGGAACAAACAAATGTTACTAAACGCTTTCAGTAATAAAGAGTTGTTACGCAACAAATTTAGTTCCAGCGAGTTAACTGAGCCCATTCAGACATAAATAATTATTTCTCAGCTCATTCGGCCCTAAATATGTGTGACTCAAAGCATGTAATAATAAACAGTTGTTACTCGTCTCATTACTTACGTTGTTACTTAACTAATTCAGCAATAAACAGTTGTTACTTAACTAATTAAGTCATAAACAACGGTTACTTATCTCTTTCAGTTTCATACATTTGTTAATTGACACAGTCAGTCATAAGCAATATTTACTTAATTCATTCTGTTAGAAATATTGTCGCTTAAGTTCGCGGATATTTTAGCTCATATCGATGTTCAATGAAGGGTAACGGTTTAAACCTGAACTCCCGATTAAGGTCAGAAACTCGGGACAAACGCCCCTCTTTGTTGATTAAAGACAAACTCCCTGGATGCAAAGAAACCTAGACAGAAAGTGACTCGAGGAACAATAAATGCTGCTTGTTATATATCCCCTGGAGTAGGAACAGGCAGTTAGATGTCTAGAGAAATTGGTTTTGTTTGAAGAATCAGCCAGGGGATATCACCTCCCTGCCAATCACCCCTCCTGGCTTGTATGCGGTTTAATTACAAATATGTGACTACCACAAATATGTAATTATACTATAACAGTCATCTCCAACTAGAAATAAGGCAATGAAACAACGAGTTAAGGGTGATTTACGAGTATTTAGAATTCTAAGGGTGATTTACGACTCATAGACATTTGTACAATTAATCAGATGATTTGATGTTATGATAGTTTGATAGTATGATAGTTTGATAGTATGATGAAAATGAGTTCGTGGCTTCAATCAAAATACATACTCATATATGACTTCGTCTTGTGATTTGTTGTTTACCTGCAATGAGGGGATGTTTCATGATGTAAATAATGATGTGATTGTGCATCAAAGCATAGACAAGGAAAACGTGTACTTAGAGAAAGTTTATGAGTTGAGTTATGTCAAGAATCGACAAAACAGTAGTCGGGACATCACCAATATTTCCCCGTACTCGCCTTCAACAACCAGCGTAGAGTTCCAATACTAATGGTACCAGCTGCAGTCTGATCATGTATCCGTCTGGCCTTTCCTAGAAGTACTGAGTACTGGTCATATCCTCTGGTCGCTACATACTTATGTGTGTGCGTGTGTGTTTGTGTGTATGTATGTGTGTGTATTTATGAATGTGCGCGCGTGTGTGTCTGTGTGTGTTCTTTCAATTTAATAAATACGAGTAGTGAAAATATTACCTCTTTGTGTGGTTAAAACTTAATATGTTATGAAACGGAGTTAACATAATATTTTCTCCATTGTGACTGAACGGGCCGTAATCTATCCTGAGAACATTAATAAATGAAATGCATTAGTATGAAAGGACAAACGGTTATAGAAATACATTATATCCTCGAAATATCATGACCTTTTCAGGGACCGTTCATCACTTGCCCACGACTGACATTCAACTCAAGCATTGGCTTCTAATAGCTGTAATCATGCGACAGATGACACCCCCCCCCCCCGGCAACAGCTGTGACAGCCTGGTTAAACCGGGCGTGGGTAACCGATTTGGCCTCAAACCAATCAGTGAACTAGGGTATGCCTACCCAACACATGAAGACAAGATTCGGCAGACTGCGCGGAAGAAATCATAGATGATTCAACGGGCAAGATGGTGTTTACCTGCAAAGCGTTGTGAAACGCGATGAGCACGGCAAGCCACGTAGAGCGCCCGTGTCCTCCACTGCACTTGCATTCGTCTCCAGTCGTCTTGACTTGTCTTGCCACTGGATTCAGATGGACTCAGGGGATAGCGTGTGGTCGACAAATTGACCAACTCTTCCACGCTTACATCCAATCCATCGCGCAAGTCATTCTTCATTCAATTTCATCCTATCACATTCAAGCCCTGTGGAGATGGGCGAGCGGCGAAGAGACAGGCGTGGGAACGCTTGTAGTAGTAGTCGTAGACCTGCACACAGGCGGCTCAGGACATATATATGGTCGTCTTCTACTGACCGGAGCAGCAGAGAGATTCGGCAGCCCCCTGAGCGACTGAGCAACCCTCTATAGGAAAGCAATGCTCACCTCCATAGCATGAGGAAGGTGCTAGAAATGTGCCGTAAACATTGTCTGATCCATCTTTACCTAACCAGATATCAGCGGTTTACGGGTACCCTGTACTGCGGTCGACATACAGCTGAAGTAAAAACAGGTAAAGTTATTAAAAAGGGAAACCATATTCTCATAACCATCGGAACTTGGAATGTACGCACCCTACTTGATAGACATGGCGCGTCGAGCCCAGGGAGACGAATTACACTGATTTGGAGAGAGTGGGGCAGGCACAACATCGACATTGCAGCCTTGAGCAGACGAAGGCCAAATATGTGAAGTAGGTGCCGACTATACATTCTTCTGCAGTGTAAGGACGAGTGAGGGAAGACGCCAGTCTCTTGTGGGATGTGCCATTAAGTCGAAACTATTTGGCAAATCAACTGGATTTCCTAAAGTTATAACCGCTCGGCCGCCTCCGTGGCGATGGTGTTGCGAACACGATTCGTAATGTCGCTTACCCGAGTTCAAAACACAACGGTGACCGATTTGGTAGCAGTCCGTATCGCGCTGGTTTTAACGTGTTGGTATGGGATCAGGTCATTCAGAAAGCAATGGCAAACTACAGAAGTGAATGTAAAAAACTTGCCAAGACATCAACAGTGGCTGTAAAATGCTGGTGTTGATTACAATGTCCTGTAAAGGATACGCATATTTAAAAAAAAAAAAAAAAAAAAATAAAATAAAAATAAACGCCAAACTTATGACCATTAAGTTACCCCTGCTGAACGGATGGAAGCATGCAAACATTGTGTCTAAATAGTGCAGCTATTTCCTAATGGTATGCAGGCAATAATACAGGAAAATATTGAATTGTCTTAGCCCTCTTTTGTCACCAAGGCTGTGTCCTGGCACCAACACTGTTCAGCCTCATCTTTTCAGCTATGCTGACGAATGCCTTCGAAAGCACTGCCATTGGAATTGACATCAACTACCTCATGAATGGAAAGTTATTCTCAGAAAGCTGAAAGCAAAAGCCAAAACTACCAGCGACACCGTTTGAGAGCTCGTGTTTGCTGATGAATGCGCTCTATATCCCAACTCAGAGGTAGACATGCACAACAATGTTTCAGCTTTCTCATATGCCTGTGCCAACTTTGGGCTCAACATCAATTTGGAGAAGACTGTAGTTATGTACCAGCCAGCTCCAGGGATTTTCACACCGCGCCGAATATCAAAGTAAATTGTCAAAGACTAAGTGTTGTGGACAAGTTCACCTATGTTGGCAGCACTGTGTCCCAAGCTGCCACAATTGACGACGAAGTAAAATCAAGAATCTCCAAGGCCAGCGTGGCCTTTGGCAGACTGCACAAGAATGTGTGAGACAGAAATGGAATAAGCCTGCAAATAAAGCTGAATATCTACAAAGCAGTCGTATTATCCACACGGTTATATGCATGTGAAACCTGGACTGTTTTCCAGTGAAATGCTAGGAAATCAAACCACTTCCACACAGTCTGCCTTAGGAAGCTATTGAAGATTAAATAGCAAGACAAGATCCCAGACACCAAAATCCTAGAAATAGCATCCATGTCCAGTATCCACACTCTAATAATGAAGAATCAGATTAGCTGGGCTGGTCACTTGACTTGTATGCCAGATCACAGGCTCCCTAAACGAATTGTTTACGGTGTGCTGTGTTGTGGTAAACGCTCCCAAGGCGTCCAAATGAAACGCTTTACAGACACTGAAAATGTCACTTAAAGCTTTTGGAATTCATCTTGACACTTGGGACACTGCTGCCAAAGACCGACAAAATCACAAATACTGAAGTATTGGAAAGATCAGGTTGTGTGACAGTTTATTCCATGCTCAGTCTTCGTAGACTTAGATGGATAGGACATCTTAGGAGGATGGATGATGGTAGAATACCAAAGGATATCTTTTTTGGTGAATTACAGATGGTTAAGAGATCTCAGGGTCGGCCTCTACTACGATACAAAGATGTGTGTAAGCGGGACATGATTGATACAGGCATTGATAATGCACATTGGGAGCAAGTCGCCGCTGAACGTGTTGCATGGAGGGCAAATATCAGAAATGGAATAAAGTCAAAGGAGAAAATTATTGCAGAAAAGTCACACACCAAGCGTTTGAGACGTAAGATGGTGCATGATGGTGGAAATGACCACGTGTTCACATGCACCCACTGTGAACGGACATTTACAGCGCAAATTGGCCTTATCATTCACACTCGCTACCGCCATAGTTAAAAGTTATTATGCCTTTTTAAAGCACAAACTATCGTCTGTCAAGACGGCAAGGTGCCAATGCAAAGTCACTTGCGAAGCAAACGGGACTGCGTGAGATGTGAAAAAAATGTTGGAAAGAAAAACCACTGCAGGAGATCCTCCTCCTGGAACGCCAAGCATTCTTTGCCCACATTATCAAAGAACATTTCAAACCAAAATAGGCCTTACCAGCCATCTTAGAACTCACGGCTCCATACTCTCCACCCCACAGGATGAAGTGAATGGGCATCATCATTCTTGATAGACAAACAACATCCTCGAAATATTTACTGACTAGAGGTCTGCATAACCGAGAGGTTCAATGTGCTCGCCCTTTAACTTCATTTGAGCTGACGGCGAGGTAGTAGGTATATTCCACTCACCGGTTAACTGGACTAAAACACTGACTTCCTCTTCATAAAGTAATAGTAATCTACTTAAGATAAAAGTGCCTAGAAAATGACCCGTGGTTGATCGAGCTCAAGACACTCCCCACCCCCCATGCTCCCATCCCCGACATACACCGCAAGGTACAACTATATAGGCTGTAAATGACAAATAGCTGATCGTAAGGTTCTGCAAAAGAAATGCAACTTTATGTTTAGTTACTGATTACGCTTATAATTTAACAGACATAAAACGATGACACTTTAAACATGGTGGCATGGTTATTAATGTTCTTTTTGATAAAGACAGTGACGTGGGTTCAGTCCCCAGCAGTGGTAGGATTAATTAAATCTGGTCAGTTCTTATCTGGGATTGACCTAGCCTCATCAAATCGGCACCACGTAACTAGAAATTCTACAGTGAATGTAGTCAACGGATTATTTCATTGACAACAGCCAACATGCGACAGCATGGAGTGACGAGGGGATCTGGCCGATGCTCAACGCTTAGAGGAAAAGTGAGACGTACATATAATCAGATTGCTACTGGTACTATTGCGGTTGGAACTCTTCGCTGGCTTCTGAGGATGGGGACGGAGCGCTTATGGGAATGCCCCGAATGTTGCGATGTCGGTTTTTAAATCAGTCAATAAATCAATCAATCAATCAACAGCCAACTGTCTGCATACGAAAAGATTATTTTCAGTTTAAAACTACAGTGGCACATAAGTGGTTAAGAGCGCTCGCTCGTACACTCCCGGTGTGCTGACGCCGAAGTAGTGAGTTCTACTCAAACGCAGGTCAGTTGGACTAAAATGTTGTCTTCCATGCTTGACATGGGGGAGTAAATTACACGTACCTATGAAATCGGAGTGGGTTCGCCTGATTGCGAAGGACACTGGTAGTACGGGAAAGTTCACACACACTCAAATATCAGTCCAGTGCACTAGAAGTAGCAACTTGTGTATAAACTACGCTAGAGTTTGAAGCGAGTGAACACAAAAACAAAATAAACATTGCTTTGTGAACACGTGTATTGTGTATTTCAGCTGGAGGGATTTATCTTATTGCTTGAGTTTTTGTTGTGTGACGTTTGCAGTATCCACGTGATGAAATGCAGTGACATATGCCAGTCCATAAATCGTGCAATCGTTTGTGTCTTTGTTATTCAAATTCACCAAGGAAAAAACATTTTAAAAAAAAATTCTATAGTAATTATCTGAGCAAGAAAATATGGCAAGGAAGAGAACTGGTCATCGGCTTCTTAGTACGCTGTTTGTCTAGAACAGAAGTTCTCAACCTTTTTTGGCCCGTGCCCCCCTTTACCATATTTTCAGAACGTCATTCCCCACCCCCCTTTCGCATTTCCTACCTAAAAATTTGGCTCGTGCCCCCCTTCACCATGTTTTCAGAACGTCATCCCCCCCCCCCCTTTCGTATTTCCTACCTAAAAATCCCCCCTCCCGCCCCTACACAGTATACGTAATGATGGAAGCACATGCTAAAACAAGTCTAGACGTCCTCATAAAACGTGATTTGTTGGTCTACTTACTTTATAAAATGAATTTTAGAAGGGTGAGACGTACAGAACCGTAAAGTAGGAAGGGAAAAACAAGATCAAGTAATCGGTTCTTGTATTAACGCGATCTTGAAATAATTTTCACCCCCCCCCCCCTTCCTGGAAACCCCAAATCCCCCCCCCCCCCTGGGGGGGGGGGAATTCCCCACCGGTTGAGATCCACTGGTCTAGAAGATGTGATGTCCCAACATCCTACACCATTACATCAATATCAGCATGATATTACCTTTTCAGACGACATAAAGATTATCACGTTAGAGGAAATGAACACATACTTTTCAATTTTAATGTCTGATACAGAGGTCAGCGTGGATGAGAGATTCAACGCGTTCACCGTTAAACTTCCTATTCACTGATGGCCGGTAGTGGTTCATTTTACATACGTTCGACTTACACGTTGAATTCTCGTTCATAAAACAATAGCACACTATCAAATTCGTAAAATTGCCTTGTAAATCATCATTAGTCATTATAAAATGCTAGTTAATGCAGCTTCCTACAAAGGTCTTCGGTCAGCTCTTTGTGATGATAACTTTTGAAAAGACTGTTCGCAGCAGTGAGTTGTTCCATACACAAAAGTGGAATGTACAAATTTAACAACACACTGCCTAAACTGAAATGAAAGTGCCTGGCAACAAATGTCAGTCAGAGATCTTTTGGCGCGTAATGCTCGTTAATGTCCAATGAGAACATATAATGAGAAGGACGCATTTGTCATTTCGTGATTCTGGGCAGATTTTTGGTGGTATAGGTCACCAAGGTAATCCTCTTATTCAAAGCTAGAGACTGGCAGTGGCAGGATTACATCGTCTTTGCCCTAGAAGTATTCCTGGCAACAGTCGACGTTTCTACAATCAGAGACAAGTTAAGGCAACTCTCTGTGTCCTTCAGAATAGTTCAGATGATACGCATGCTGTTTTGTATAGTACTCTGCCTATCTATTAGCAGATGCAGTGTTTCAGATGATTATTAAAGGACTGTCTCCGTGGCGAAGGGGTGTATGGACGCCATTCGTAATCCCGTATACCCAGGTTTAAAACACAGCGGTATGGGTTTTTTTTTTTTTTTCAAAATAGGTATTGGTGTCGGTTGTTCAAAAAGCAATGGCAAACTACTGAACGTAAAACTTTCCCAGGAATCACGAACAGCCAAAATGCACGGGTTGACTGCCACGTCCTGTGAAGGACATGCAACTAAATTTTAAAAATCCAGAACCCAACGGTATTTCCATCAGCTGCTTTGAAAACATCTATGATCTTCTTGTATTGGGTAAGTTAGTTTAATGTCTTTTACAGGAGGTTTCAGTAAACCTCAGTATGAATTGGCTGGTTTTGATTTACTAGGGAATTTTTGTTCAACAGTTTATTTTCCGAACGGTCGATGCCTCGAACAATTAAAGTAAACACACAGCGGTCTGTTCGGAATAACCCTCTACTGATTTCGAACCCTCGGATAAGGATGTTGTGGGATTATGAAATTGCGAGTCTCACTATCACTTTCTGCCCTTTTATCCCCTTCATTTTAGTCTGCTTGCTTTGGACCAAGGATGCAGTGCATCTATTTTTAGAACAGTTTATGCCAAGGACGCACTGCATCTAATTTAGAACCGTTTATACCAAGGATGCACTGCATCTATTTAAGAACTTTTAATACCAAGGGATCTTTTCTCCTGGGCATGCCGGTGTGCTGGGAAATGAACAGGCGGACAGATTGGCTGGCTCGGCAAAACTTGGTGGAGTATTAATGCATGACGGGGCAGACGTGGTTGCGGCCTTGTGGGAGCACGTGTACACCTCGGAGGAGCAAATGGATCACCATAGTCTGGTAAGAATGAGACGGCGAGGAGTGACGGGGGGATCTGGCAGACGCTCGACGCTCAGAGGAAAGGCGAGACGGACATATAATCAGATTGCTACTGGAACTATTAGTGTTGGAACTCTTCGTTGGCTGCTGAGGATGGGGACGGAGCGCTTATGGGAATGTCCCGAATGCTGTGATGTCGGTTCCTAAATCAATCAATCAATCAATCAATCAATACCAAGGGTGTTTTGCATATATTTTAGAACTTCCAATAACACAGATTATAGACAAAGACAAAGTATAAGAACGTCGCATTCGCTAACACCATGAGTTAAAAAAAAGCACAATGTAACAAACTATGGTCTGTCAAGACAGCAAGGTGCCACTAATAATAATGATGTATTGCGTCTATTTAGAACTATTTTCAAACAAATCGCGCGCGTGCGCGCGCACACACACATACACACACACACACAATCACACACACACACACATACACACACACACACACACAAGTCCCGAAGCAGCAATTTTCTATGAATCTGTGATGTGCTAGATCATTATTGTATAGGCCTGAATGTGTGGAGGGAGGTGTGGGCAGTCTTTCTCTCTTTTTAGCATACAGAGACACAGGCCTTCAATCCTCGTCCCGTCACGATTACGACATTATCAGAGAAGCTTCTAAACAACAACACTAAAGAGTTCGCTTCCTATCTTCTAATGACGAGGACTAATTGCGTCCATTTTCTTATTTCGAATTTCTAATGATGAGTACTGACTGCATCCATTATCTAACTTCTATCTTCTAATGCCAATGATAGTTTATCTTGTTTTGCATAGTGTGTAACGTGTATAAAGAAAGTTTAACTGCATTCAACAACTGCACTCTGTGTCCGATGATCATGACGTGAAACAAGCATGAACTCTGTCAAGAAGTACACCATTGTTTAGTGATTAGTATATCATGTTGATGTTATGTTGTAACTGCAGTCAGGTCTCAGTCAGATATGGCGGAGCTACTGTTTAACAATAACTGGTACAACCTTCTTTCTGCTACAATTTTGAGCGGCGCTCACAAAAACGACACCCCACACTGTGCCACCGGCTTTGGAGGAGCGCAAATGGGAGGGTACAAGCCTTACCCTAGTGATAGGAAATGCAAACTAAAGACTAAATGTCATGGCAGAGCAGACCAGACCCTGAACCTTTATCGGCAAGTGGTCTCGGATCGAAGCTCCGGCAGGCGGACAGTTAAGACATTGCTTCGATAATCCGGCAGCTTGTCTTGTTACAGACGTATTGGTATTACTTTTCATCTGGAATAAACTAGGCAGGCCGGCAGAGGGATCATGCTGCATTGGCAAAACATGGTCTCTACATTCAACCCATGCTTTGTGCTAAACTCCCAGTCATGTAATAACACTTGAGGCAAATAACACTGCCAGCATAAACATGTGTTGGACAAGTTAACAGTCAGGTGACGAAGCACCCATAGCTAAAACAGTGTTTACATTCACGTAATTATCAACTTCGAAACGCCCTGTCAGTCAGGTTCAAATCTCGTTGTATGATATACTATCAAAGAAAGAAGCAGGAAGCTTGACCTACAGAAATGGTTTATAGAAGAAGAGGCGAGGGTCGACATCATGAATTTGCACCTATAATACTGCGTAATCTATGAACATGAGAGCCATAAGAGATAGAGAGACCTTTCGGCGCACTTTAATGAGAGCGACGTTCTGCAAAGAACCTTCTATATACATGTTTATCTGCGTGTGTGTATGTTTGCATAGTAATGTTATTTTCAGTCCTTGCCAATTAGTTAGTTAGTTAGTTAGTTAGTTAGTTAGTTAGTTAGTTAGTTAGTTAGTTAGTTAGTTAGTCGCGGTTCCAACTTCACGGCAACGGTCGTCCCTATATTGCTCCGTTCCTGTGCCAGTGAATACCACAAAATTCTTCTCACTGCCCCATGTGAACAATGGAATAGACAGGAGTGTCGGCAAGCCAACAGCCCGCACAGGTACACTGTGCATAATGCCGCCGCATGAATGCCAACACAAAAGTCCTCCACGAAAAATGCAGTTTATCGTCGATGAAAACGGCAGTCACCAGAAAGACTTCATTGACCGGGGTTTTATCCCATATGGCTCGGTTTCTTTTTGCAGGCCGACCCACCGAAATCGCCGCACAAAGCACGAACTCCGTAGCTACAGCGACGACTCCCAGGAGTCTCCTGAAAAATGAACTCGTGAACCGAAAAGACAAACTAGTCAATCCAGTAACAGCCGGTCGTCATCGTTACGAACATGCAGTTCACGCGAAATACAACCGCGGATAGATGCAAAAGCCTTCTGCGCGAAATTCATAGCTCACTGTGTCGCGCCACGCACTCACTCAGTAGCAGGGCGAGGGAACCATAGCCTCCTTTGTCGCCACTTGCGACGTGCATGGTAGGCAACAGTGTTACTATTCTTTGCTACTCCTTATGGGCCCCGGCAACATGCCTATGTGTTTTCCCTACTATAGTGTATAGATGTATGTGTGTGTGCATGATCAGAGTGCGTGTGTGTATGTGTGCGTGCGTGCGTGTGCTGCTAGCATGTTAATTATTTTTACTGCTACCTGTCTTGCTAACTGTCTTGCTATCTGTCTTGAACTAAACAGGATCATTCTAGAAAGGAATACAGGTTACCAATGTCTCGTGTTATTGTATTGCTTGTTTTCCTACATATTATACTTATTTTTTACGTAAATTAGACGTTCTTTCCTTTTATTCTCGATTCTTGCATATACTTTTCTACATCACTTTACCTGAAGAATGCCTTAAACCTGAATGGGTGTTCCACAGGATTTATAAAGCGCCAGTGCCAACAGCCCAAACCGAAATCAGAAGTAACTACAGTCCCTAAACTCAAAGTATTCATCCAGCTAACCTTCCGAGGAGATGACGTAATGCAACGTCTGTGGGACCGGCTCACCACAGCAGTCGAGCGAACATTCTGTGCTGCAGCTCTAGTCATCAGGTACAGAAACACACCGATCCCAGTCCCAGCAGTAAAAGAACCTGTAGTTTTGTACGCCAAATCAAATTGTATTTACCAATTTACATGCAGATGCGAGGCCATCTACATAGGCAGAACTGAGCGACAGTTACATTGCAGGGTTTCGGAACATATTCCGAATTGGTTTGACAAGATACTACACACAGAAGATGATAGCCTAGGCAGGCCGACACACCGGAAAAGTTTGGCTTCATCGGTCGGGAGACATGTGCTCGAGAGTGGTCACGTGGTTAAAAGAGACAGTGCCTTCCGTGTGTTGTTCAACACACAAAGTAGTCGATTGTTAAAGTTTGCTGAAGCTATAATAATCAACCTTCGTAAGCCGTCCTTGTGTAAGCAGAAAGACATCATGTTAGTCAGTTTAAAATTACAGTGGTAGACAATCGACATTATTGTGCGAACATGTGTATATTTCAGTTTGAAGGATTTATCTAATTAATTCACGTAAGTTGTGTGATTTCTGCAGTATGTACCTGACGAGATGCAGCGAAATATTCCAGGCAATAAATCGTGCAATCTATTTTTGGTGTCTTCGTTATTCAAATGTTAATTATTGCCCTTAAGTGTTGTACCTGAAACACACGGACATGCATATCGCCTCTACTATCGTATATATATATACATTTGCATGTGTATGTATGAACTGTGAAGATATATATATATATATATATATATATATATATATATATATATATATATATATATATATATATATATATATATATACATACTGTTACCTTTAAATTTTGTCATTTAAACACATATGCATATGTATATATTATATGGGTGTCCATGGATATGTGCATATCGGTGCTGTGGGCGCGTAAGGTATATGCTATTAACTTGTGTGACCTGGATGATTTGATTCCCACTTGATCCCAAACTTGCCTGTAGTTCATTCACTCAACTTATAATGACACAGGTGTGACCCATATCGATCACGGCAACGTGAATGTTATTTGCATCAGAAACATACAAAACAAGATCTTACTGTTTTCGACATCTTACTTAGATAAAGTATGCGAAAGAAAGATTGCAATTAACGTGACGCAGTCTTGAACTAAACAGGATTAATCTAGAAATGGATACAGCTTACCAATGTCTCATGTTATTGTATTGCTTGTTTTCCTACATATTATACTTATTTTTGACGTAAATTAGACGTTCTTCCTTTTATTCTCGATTCTTGCATATACTTTTCTACATCACTTTACCTGTATATTTTGCTTGCTCTTTTTTGTACCAAACTACAGGTAACGTTATTGTTATTCTCATATTCAAGTTTTTGTGACGCTTCAACGCCATTGCACACGTCACAAATTATTTCAATGAAAACCTACATGCGTCAATGAATATTTCCATTGGCACATTCATAGCCCGATATTTTAGCAGATAACAACATAAAGCCAGACTAATTTCTGACGCTCGCAGACAATTTACAGAATAATGAGCTGCCTTCTTACTTGAATTGCTGCGCGTTGATGCTTCTGTTTACTGTTTAAGCCCAATATTTCGTTCGGTTCTTGTACATATGGTTATACATTAAAACGTTCTTGTAGCTGCGTGATAGTAATAGAGAATAATACGGAGAACATAAATTGTGGATGTTGGTATTAAAAGAAAAATATTACAAACTAACATTAAAAGAAAACTGCAGTAAGCATTATCAGCAAGCAAACTCAAAAACACAAGGAGTCGGAAATAGTAAAAGCATTAACATGCCTACAATAATGCCCATAATTACTAATAGAAAGTTGTGCATTAAAAATTAAAAAACGATTTGAAAACACGCAACGTGCAGAAGGAGGGAAACAGCTAAGGAAGACTTGTCCTTTCAACGCTCTAGGTATGTTTGCTATTGTTCTCGTGTAGAGTTGACATGTACGCTTATTATCCTTTCTTTTACTTATTAAATTTTCAAAGCATTACAGTATGTAATTGAAATAATAATGATAGAGACAGTGACTGATTACATCAAGGCTGTGGAACTTGTTTTGTTAGCAAGGCCTGTTTGGACATTGATATAAAATCATTCGCAGGTCATACAGCTTCATCTGCTTAAAAATTAGACTGCAATATTTGGTCACGCATATTTAATTTCACATACCGCTACTGTGCTGTCTGGAACTGCTTCTCTTTGGCAAGGCGTGTGATGTTAGTTGATATAGATGATGTTGATACTCGCAACTGCTTTTTCTGATTTATGTCGGTCAGTCTGGAGCGCAGTCGACTCTTTGCGATGGTAAGTTGTGAAAATAACTGTTCGCAGCATTAAGTTGTTCCGAATACAAAAGCATATTTCAGTGTTTGTCTCTAGGCTCAAGTGGGAAATTCATCATTACATATGTAGTCTTTATATAACTCAAAGCAGTTGGAGATTGTTGTATTTAGATTTCAGCTCATCATCGCTTTGGAGCTGAACGATTTCGTGTTGTAGGGTATCTGGTACATCAGCTGGTTCCACATTCAATGGTGTAGCAAAGATGTTCATTTTCATTTGTTTACTTTTCACGTCTTTGAATTCTTCATTAAATACACCACTTAGTTCCTCATACTCGACATCACATTACGTATCATAAAAGGGTTTGGTCCTCTCAGATTGGGGAAGTGTACTGTGTTATACCTGTCGAGTTGCACTTTCCACAGTCTTAATTTAGCTTCAAATGATTTCACATTTTAACGCAGAGAGGGCGAAGAAGCTGGTTGGGCACTGAAGCTTGTCGTTCTGCTCTGAGAGGTACTTGGTAATGTCAGCCATTAATGCTATATCACACAGCCACTTGCTATAACTGAGTTTCGTAGCAGCTTTTCACGTCATCTCCATCAACTGTTTGACTTTATCTCAAAGTTCACGAAACCTTATAACCATGTTCACTTGATTCAGCCACCGCACTCACAGTGGCAGACAACACCAGCGTACTCAGAGACAAGATCAACCATAACTTATTAAACTGGAGGCTATTAAACTCTACACTTTTGACAAGAACTCTCTGAATTACCGCAATACAAGCAGACTGACTGCGGGCAGCCGACGAGAAGCATATCTCCCTGTCCTGTTATGTGCTCGTATATGTCCTGCCTATCCCGTACGTATGGACGTTTCTTGTTTGTCTCTCAACATGTACGTTATTATTATGATGTACTGCATATTTTTTTTTTTTTTTGCATATCCTTTACAGGACATCGCTGTCAACAGCAGCATCTTTCAGCTGTCTGTTGATTTCTTGGCAAGATTACGCTCAGTAGTTTGCCATTGCTTTCTGAGCGGCCGGCTCAGTTATCCCGCAAGTCACCGGCGGGGGTCGAACAGCTCCCAGTTCTCTCCCGCTACGAGACTCTGCGTGATAAAAGGGATTACGGAGAAAGTAATGCATATATGCTGCTATTAAAACTGATCCTAGATTTATTTAATTTCGAGTGTAGCTTGAGGTTGACTTTACAGTGTCAGACCAAATGATTTTCCGGTCCGTATACGGCCCGTGTGCCGGACGACCTCCGCCCTTGAATTAGATGATGAAAATGTTTACATCCGAACTTTCTAAGGTCAATAGAGAAGAAGAGCTTACTTACCTGCCTGTAGCCTTCATGTATTTTCCCACCGATTACTGTTGCCTATTTCTTTACTCTTTGTGTCTGTGTGCGTAAGAAAGAGACTATAACTACAATGTTGTTTACCTTTAATGGGCTCAGCGAGTCTTCAACATTTCCAGTTTACTCTGTTTCAGAAGAGACCGGGCGGGAAAATGGAGGAAAAAAGAAGTATCAACAGTAGCAGACCTATGATTTCATGTACAAAATCAGTAAATTAAATGTTACCGACAGGTGGTAATAGAGTCTGACCAATTAGCAATTCACGAATAAAACAAAAACAGGTCAAATCATAATCTAATTGATATGTTACATAACAGAATGCTTATACAAACATGAAATACGGAATCTGCACACATAGAAATTGCCGGAGAGCCAATAAGGGCATGAAATATCATGAGCACGAAATCCACAGAAGCTGATCAGTAATTATATAATAAGGTAACCGTGGTAACGCAGTAGCAAGCACTCTTGACTGCTGGATCGGCGATCATGGGTTCGAATTCACATCAAGGGTGACTTGTAAAATTTACATGGTGTTCCATGTCGTCCAACCATAACATTGGTAAGGTTTCGGAAATAAAGGCGGTTGACATGATATTGAGCACTTGGCCCCTCCTATGCCGATTGGTATATGAAAATATGGACTAGCATAATATGGACAATACGCAACCGAAGCGTGGAAAGGGTTATTTTATTTGAAACATATATAGATAAATAAAATAAGTCTTAATAAAACTACATAGCAGAGAATCATCTTCACCCACCACGTAACTATCTATTGGGGGACCTTTGAGGCAACTAAGAGTTCATAAATAAACACGCAAGTATTATTTGACGCCATGGAGTGTCTAGTTGGTCATGCGTGGAAGTACACTTGTTCCTGCATCGAGCACTGTTGTTATTTGGAAGTGACAGGTTTGAATGCCGGTCTGTAACCGTAGCTTTCGGTTTTTATGATGTCTGGTACGCCTCCCAAGCCTCTGCTTCTTTGTTCTACTTCTGTGAGAGTCAAACAATACATGTGTGTTTATTTATGAATCATCATTATTTCTGTATTATGTTCTTGTTATATTAGAATCTTCTAGGCAATCGATGTCAGTCACTATTACAGTCCAAGTTATTTGCAACATTCGTATAAGGAACCATATTTCAGTTTCTACCAAAGAATATATGTTTAAAACAAAATATCGAACCCATTGATTCGTCGTTTACGAGATAATTTAAATATTGAAATAGGCACGTGTGAATTCGTACAACCCTCCTTCAAATTCGTGAGAGCCTTGATGATGGACCATGTTTATTTCGACGAACGAAAAACTAGACATTTATTACAGACATCTAAGAGAAAGAACCAACTCTTTGCGTCCTCTCATCAACACACCGGCTGTTTAGGAAAGAGTGGTTTTATCCATTTGATCATGCTGACCTCCATATATAGTTATGTACGTGATATCCGGAATATCTTTATTCCTTGTTTTCTTTTCTTTTTCGTTTGAATCATAATCCTACCCGCGTTTTGGCAAAATATCCCGACTTGCTTTAAGAGCTACCGTTGCATATTTCTGTTTGTCCGACTAATACAGATCCGTCTGAGTTCGATCCAGCATCCTAAAATTATTAGTAGACATCTTCCATGGAAAGGTAAGGGCGAACAATATGATATTAACCTAATGAACTTCGAATACTGATTGATTACAGAATGTGTGACACACGCGGAACTCCCATGGTGTTTTACTACTGGCTTCTGATCCGCTTTACTTTATACATTCGCTTTGGACATTGTAATCTCTTTGACTATAAAACAAGTAATTCTATTCCGGTATACTCCCTTTGGACATCGGGCTGAATTTTTTTGACAATGACATATCTCATTTGAAGGAAACATAACCGGCCTAGGTCAAATTTTAGTCAGTCTGAATGTCCTATACTGAATCATAACCTGGTTATATGCTAATATGCCTCTCTTTAAATATGAAGTTACAATACCAGTCTTCCTCATCACGCTGTTGTCTGAGATCGGAGAGGAGAAAGAAGGCTCTGCATCCGAGTGGTTATTAAGATATGACAATTCATTATAAGGTCGAGAGGAATGGCAAGCTTTATTCAGGGGTCAAACGACATAAACGCCAATCCATGGGAGTTTAAGTATAATTTTCCAGATTGCTCACCAACAAACCAGCCAACAAACCATCTGCATATTTATTGTAAGTGCTCATGTGACGATTCAAAAAGTCTTCGTCAGTGTATCCAGAAACTTTTGCCTTTGTGAATATAACTTTTATTTTCTTCAACCACAATAATGACAAGACATGTGTCACCAAAACGTGAAATGTTAAAATTAGAACTTACGAAGGTAAGTTATTAAGTAAGTCACAAATGGCTGTAGAAAAATAACTAACTATGATAACAACTTGAAACCAGTTTTTGTGTGTGTTTTATACATGCATTATCCCTTTAGTTCTCAACATAATTTCCACCAACATTGCTGCATTTATCCCATCGTTTTATCCGTCCTCCCAAACCGGCTACATAGAACTGCTTGCTTTGTTTTCATTTACCTGTCATCCCACAGAACTGTGTGACTTGCCTATAGACTCGCCCGCGTAACTTGTTCTACACAGCTATGTACTTAACCCAAACCGATTATGCGTTGCTATATAATATTTATAACTGTGCCGATAATGTCATTAACGCGGTCGCATGAGTGTTCGCCGCCAGAGTTCGTCGCCTCGTTAAGTGAGGAAAAGACCACCTCTACATCCGTGCAATCAGGCCTAAAAATGTGATGGGCCTCTTATATCACAGCACCATAACACAAAACTGCTTCAAATGTTTTTAAAATGTGTATATACCACCTACCGGGCTCCATGGCTTAGGTGTTAAACGACTTTCTCCGTAATCCAGTTTATCCAAACGGGGTAACGCAGCGCGCGATAATTGGTAGCGGTTCTCGCCGCGTTGGTCACTTACGGGATAAGTGAGCCGGCCGCTCAGAAAGCAATGGCAAACTGATGAGCGTAATGTTGCCAAGAAATCAACAACAGCGGTAAAATTCTTTTGTTGACAGCGATGTCCTGTAAAGGATATGCGAAAAAAAATATACCACCTAGCAGGTTGCCGTAGTGGCATGTATTGGAAAATAAAGGCGGCTGATGTTTACCGATTCACCCATCGTGTGCAGATTGGTATTTAAAACGTGAATCTAGTACCACAGATCCAAAACTCCAAGACACCAACAGAGGTCATTTACTTCTATGTTTTTTGTGTGTTAAACATCGGCTTCTCTGTAAGTGTACGCAGTAATTTGCTATGATCATTTCTCACCCTCTTTCTCTCACTGGGGCATGGGTCCACAACCAACATTCTCCAAGCTCTCCTAACCTTATCTATCCCATGCAGCTCCGTCTATGTCCTTCCTTGATTACTTGGGGTATTATGTTGTTATGAACAAGGCATGCATTAGGCTTTTCCTATATAAGTAATCCGGTAATCTCCCCTTTAATCTCACATTAAAATAAGCGATGCTCATGTAACAAGTATGTTATAAAGCGTATATTTTAAATTGTTAGAAACATTGCCAGGACAGCTCCAAATTACAGCCAGTTCTTTAGAAAATAGTCGCTTATTATTAAGACATTTATCAGCTGGTTTCCCATTGATTTCCACATTGGCACAATAGAATAATATGTCATAAATATGCTGATGTGTGCAGCATCTCAGACTACTGAAACCCTTGTCATGGCACCGGCAATTACCAAAAGCTCTTCATGAATATAATTACCGGTTGACATTCAAGATCCGCTGCACGCAGCTTCTGAAACTATCATCACTTATTACGTAAGTAAACGATGCAAAAGTACGTCATCACCATTATGTGCCATGCTGATAAGCGTAAACTGTCATGTTTCACCATCTCACTCGATCACCAGAGTCGTTGATCAGTCTGGTGTTCCTGTCTCGACTATACCATGTAGCCTAGCCGTCCATTATTTACATTTATGATTTTCTCTTGTTCGTTTCCCCTCAACCTTGCCAGTTTTCACCAACTTCTCCAATATATTTCTTCTCATAACGTGTCCAAAAATTGTGACTGTCTACATCTAATGTCCATAATCAGTTTACAATTTTCATTTGTTTCTTGTAGGGCTTAGTCATTGGTTTATCTGTCTCTCCATGGCATTCTTTGTATTTTCCTCAGAAACCACATTTCTAGTGCCATTAGATGTTTTCATCTTGTCTGCTCATTATCCACGCTTCATATCCATACAAATATGCAGGTTCTATGTAACACTTAAACACTCGTTTTCTCGTTGAAATTAACATAATTGATTGGTCAATATGTTTTCCATCTTCAAAAAGGCTAACTCCGACAGAGCGTGTCTTGTTTTAATCTCTTCAAGGCACCTCCCATCATACGTTGTGACAGTTCCGAGACAGTTGTTCCGATTAACTTGTTTAAAAATATTCCTATTTACCTGCGTATTTTTTTTTTTTAGCATATCTTTTACAGGACTTAGCTGTCAACACCAGCATCTTTCAGCTGTATGTTGATCTCTTGGCAAGATTACGCTCAGTAGTTTGCCATTGCTTTCTGAGCGGCCGGCTCAGTATCCCGCAAGTCACGAGTGGGGGTCGAACCGCCTCAGCTCTCGCTCCGCTACGAGACTCTGCGTGATAAACGGGATTACAGACAGAAAGTGTTGTAACCCCACAGCCAGAGAGACCGGCACCTGCGTATTACATTATGGTATTTCTGTCTTCCTAGTGACCACCAAAATCTATGTCTTCTTAAACTGTAATTCTAACCTTAGTTGTTCACTGTGCGCAACAGCCTCTTCTACTAAATGTTGCCGATCCCGACCATTGTCTCCAATCAATACTGCATCATCCACATATCTACTGTTATTGTTGTTACGTCATTTAGTGGTGATCCCTCTCATATCTTCTAAATTTCTAAAAACAGTGTCACTGTATAAGAAAAAAAAAGGTCTGGAGACATTACACATCCCTATCGCACACCTCTTTTAATAGGCTGATATTGACCTACTTCATTATCAACCTTTATGGCAGCCTGTTATTTCCAATATATGTGTTTTACAAGTCTAAGGTCTTTACCATCAAATTTTAGGTCTGCAAGCATCTTCATCTTGTTGATATGTCTTACTTTATAGAAACCTACGTGTAGTCAATAAAGCTCAATTAACGTGCTCATCATATAAACATCATTTACTGTACCCTTGCCTTCTACGTACTCAAATTGTTTTCCTAATTCAGGTTGTATTTTCTTCCTAACTCTGTGCATGATGATTCTTAGCTTGATTGGCTCATTATAAAGATTGCTCGATGTTGATCACATTCCGAGACTCTTGATTTCTTTGGGATTGCAATAAATATATAATTATAAAATGCAGGTGGTATATCTTCAGTATCATATATTGTGTTCGGCAGTCTGGTCACCTGGTTTATTCCATATTCTTCTAAGGCATTGATCATTTTGGCTGTGATGCTGTCTGGGCCCGGGGTCTTGCCAGTTTTCATGTGTTTAAGAGTATTCTGAATTTCCATCCTGAACATTGATGACCTTTCATTATTGTTCCGAGTATCATACAGTTCCAATCTTGTATCATAATAAGGGTCTTTCACATAATCTGACAACGCATGAAAAATCTGATCCTTTTCTATTATGATTTTGCCTTCTTTGGCTTTTAAGCAATCAGTTGATGTATGTGTTATTTTTGGAGTGATGTATTATTTCTTGCGTGCATTAATTTGATATTCCGGGTGTTATATTGGTTTTCATTTAAGCTACAATTATCTGAAGGCCTTTTTTAATTTGCTACTTTACATAATCTCCTAATTTTTCCACGAATCTCTTCACAGTTATTATGGTTATTTTTGTTATTTCTTATTAATTCCATGCGTTTTAAGATGTCTTCCATTTCTTACGTCCCATAGTCTTTAACTTTTTGGCTAGTTGTTTCGGCAGTTTAGCTAACTGATTTTTTAAATATATTTCCTATTGGTCACTGACATCGAGTAATAATATTTCCAGTTCGGACAATGCAATAAATTGGTTCTTTATCTCTAAGTTGAATTTAACTATTATCTCCTCACTCTTCAGTGCACATAGCTTAAAGTTAGTGTTTCTTGGTGAATATTTGACCTTCTTTAATGGCGTATGTATATTTCTTATGATTGACTTGGGGACATAAATTACAAGTACCTCTGAAGTCAGAGTGGATTCGTCTGATGGCGAGGGACACTGTAAGTAGGGAAAGCTAATCCACGCTCAAAATTCAGTCTAGTCCTACTAAAATGCAATGTGTATTGACTAATCCTGTGTTCAAAGCGAGCGAGCACCAAATATAAAAAAAAAACAACAACAACAAATGGCGTATTTCTAGTTTGATACCATTAATATCGGAGACGTCACAACTAGCACGTGAGTAGGACGGTCTCACGACTGTTAGACGCGAGTATGGGCCTGTGGCACTGAGAGATGGAAGCTCCAGATAAAACTTGTCCTAATGGGCAACTGGCACGCGTTTCACATAGTGGTGGCAGTCACGGTTGCAGCTAACAACAATTAACATGTTACGCTGTTATTTGATCAAGAACTTTGGAGATCTAGAAAGACTGGTCCGCAGCAAGGGAAATAAATTCACATAAAGTTATGGGCACTCATAGAAGTAGAGTGAAGAAGTAGACACTATATAAATTGAAAGCTACAAAGTGGCCGCACCGGATTTAAAACATGCGATCAATTGCTCTTTACAGTAAATAAAGTAACGGATACTGTACTGCACAACAAAAGCACGGAGCTATATTGAACAAATCACCGATCGATTACCGACTGATCTAAAATATGAAGCAAGCATCATATATCTAATCTGTCCTAAGGCGTGAAGATGGTCTTACTTTACTCTATAAGGTATATGATGGAAAGAGAGGACGGTGGTTGAGGGTTTAGCATTCCCATATCACACATTGTGGGAGGTGTATTATTTACCCTGGGGAAACTCGGGTTATGTAACTATTGGAGGCTGCACATGGCATGGCGACCGTCTGATTAAGAGACCTTTAACGCTTACCCTATAAAACCTCCCAACAGACAGTTAGTTTCATTTTATTATAGAACGTTGCAATCAAGCCCAGCATGTATTGACTGTGTTATTTACTAAGCAATTTTACGATCAGTAGCCTGCCATTCCTTTGTAAACATCGGACGTCTTAAACCAAAATCAATGCTATATCATCTGCTTCCAAATTGGCTGCAGCTGATGTCGAATCCTCGACTCGGTGTCTCCGGGAAGTGTCAACGAGCGATTCTCTAACTCCCAAGTCACAGCCGTTTGTAGCTCACAGACACAAATAGCGTAACAATATAGCAACGTTAGGTCCCAGTAGCAGCAGCATCATCACGTGCCATGCTCTGTACATAACCTTGGTAACATCACGGGTCATGCTCTGTACATAACCTTGGTAACATCACGGGTCATGCTCTGTACATAACCTTGGTATCATCACGGGCCATGAGATAGAATCCCCACAATGCTTCTGCCTCAAACAAATGGATCTGCCCCAAGTAGTTCCCAGTCTGAATTAATACGTTTTTAGGACATTGAAGAACTTGCCATCACTATGTTGTAGCAGCAGGAGTTAAGGAAGCCGTGGTAACGTAGTGGCCATAAGGCCGCCTCTTACCCATGTGGCTATGCGTTCGAATCCGCATCTGGGCTAAATTTTTAAATTGATCTTTTCTCCCATGTCGACGCAGCCTACAATAAGTACCAGGAAATGTGTTGGGGAGTAAACATGCTGCTTGATGCTGACTAACTCATGCACCGAGGACCAGCTGGTCTATAATAATATGTGCCTAGCACTATAAGTCCAAAACGTCTTCACGGAGGGTAAACGGGTAGTTTGCGAAATTAACTCATAGCTACCTGTGGATGAATACGATGTAGTGGCAGTATATTCTTGAGATTACGATGAGTTAGTCTTAACTATTATTTAAGATATGCAAAGGAATACAGTATGACAGTGAACTGTAAATAACTGTTTCAGCTTTCGACGGTTATTATTGAAGGACATTCATTGGTGTTCCAAAATGATACGCCATTCCATCGTTAGACAAGATATTACACAAGAGACTGATAATCACACACTTGACACGCCTTTAAGCAAATCATCTTTGCTTGGAACCTGCAAACTTAGCGTTGCTTGTAACTGGATCATGCTGGGGCTGATAATTATTTGTTGATCGTAGAAAAGAATAGAGTAAAGGATGTCTGTGTGGAAATATGGTTTTGCCATCTTCGTCGGGTTGAGAAAACATGGGGTTTGTTTTCGGACTCATTATTCAGTTGGCGGGTGCAGTTTTTCCAAAAATCCCTAGAGGACATCGCCGAAGCTCCGGAGTTCGGTGCTCCGTGTGAGGATTTCAGCAGGGCGTTAGCCGCTCTTTGGAGAGAGACTGGGCTAGCTGGGATAAAACTCGACGCAATGAAGTGGATTATCTTACCTTTTAAGGATAGAGTTGAGTCGAGGTAAGAAATGACATCACTGTACTCAGGACATTCCCATAAGCGCTCCGTCCCCACGTTCAACAGCCAGCGAAGAGTCACATTCCTAATCACCCTCACCGCTGATTATGATTGAAAGTTCTCCTGGTCTTCCCTCCCAGTTGTGAGATTCTTCAAGAACCCCTGCCAATTCCCCGCAAATTCATCATTTCCACATATGGGTTCTCAATCTGCTACTCTACCTTCGCCACCTGGTTCCACAGGCGCACGACCAACGCTCCCTTGTCTATAGGTGGTCTAACACTAAGAGGTGTTTCCTGCCAGTCTTCAGCCTGTTCATTCCCCCGCATTCCGGGATGGCCAGGGTAAAAATCCATACATTTCTTACAATTTATGACCTCTGAGGCGAGGGGAACCATTCCACCCAAAATATTCCTTTCTACACCTTACTAAGCATACTCATGGAGTCCGTAATGAATAAAATGTGTTGCAGTGGTCTACTCTAACCAACGGAATGCCGCGGTGACTGCTTTCACATCCATTTTCATGCTGGAGGGCGTAGCCTCATATGCCAGACTCTCTCTCTTTTTAAAGAATTGTTACAGTATAGAGTATATTAGTGTAACACCTGGATGGGACAATTATCACCATCATCATCATGTGACATGACTTGGAGGTATTTTCACAGATGTTGTTATATTGCCGTGCACACATAACACGTGTAAACGAACAATAGCTTAACATTGTAATCAATTTTGTACGATGCAGCATACCATGTTACTTAATATATAATCAAACAGTTTCAATTTTCCAGAGGAAATGAGGAGCATGTTGAAAGATAGACGGTTCTACAGAACTATTACAGCATTTAGTAATATATGATAGGAAAAACAAACCCCCATCTAGATGATCCCTCTTGTAAAGTAAAATACTAGTAATTTTAAATTACTTATAGTAAAATTAGCCGGATTATATTAGTAAAGTAATGGACCCTTTTCCATGCTTTGAGGTGTATTGGGTACATGGTACTAGCTCCATTTGTATAGGCCAGTCGGCATTCGATGCGATGACACCATCGACCGCTTTTACTTTTCGTGACACTTCCTGATATCCATTTTAGAGTGGATCGACCTGCGAGCCCCGTTCAATTAGCAAAATCCACTTCGATGGGGATACGAAAACATGACAACTGGAACCGCGGGCAAGCGTGCTAGCCCTGCACTTACACCATATGAAATAGCACTACACTGTGTATCCGAGTCATCGTGATTGTAACTGACCCAGAAATCATGCTGACGAGGGTGAGGACGGGCAGGCTTTGTGCGGAGTCATTGCTTCGCTTAGGAGGTCACGGGTGACAAGCATCGCCTGGATCTTTTCTCCGGGGCATGCCGGTGTGCTGGGAAATGAACAGGCTGACAGATTGACTGGCTCTGCAGATACATGACAAGGCAGACGTGGTTGCGGCCTTGTGGGAGCACGTGTACACCTCGGAGGAGCAAATGGATTACCATGGTCTGGCAAGAATGAGACAGCGAGGAGTGACGAGGGGATCTGGCCGACGCTCAACGCTCAGAGGAAAGGCGAGACGGACATATAATCAGATTGCTACTGGTACTATTGGTGTTGGAACTCTTCGCTAGCTGCTGAGGATGGGGACGGAGCGCTTATGGGAATGCCCCGAATGCCGTGATGTCGATTCCTAAATCAATCAATCAATCAATCAGTCATATGTATCTCAGTAAAGTATGTGAAACGCGAAATATTGACATTATAATTGCTCACTACACGCAAGTAAATCCGCAACAAACCCAATATGTGTAATAACAAAAGTAACTATACATCACAATTATAACCCAGAAACGCCTAACAGACATTAATTTTACAAAACTAAATGTTCTCGGCACTTTCTGTCAAATCCAGTTACTACATTTACTAAATCTTATGTATTACTACTCAATCTTAGTTATTACTTTAACTCATTCTGTCACATCCAGTCTGCATATGTATTAAGTCCTAGTTACTGCTGTCCTGCTGTAATAGATAGTTGTGAATGTACTCCTATCTCAGGCAGTTAACAATTATCATCCTTTTGACCCAGACAACTATTCTTTTTCTTACAAATACTTCAAAAAATGTTAAGTTTGCGCATTTGAATATATGTTGTCCGGACAATATAAACATAGCATGTCTGTACTTATGCTTGCCAGAAAATATCAGGTTGCCACGATGAACTCATCAAGACCAGATTTCTATCAAACGCAAGTGACAGTTGCAAAGAGATTGTTTGGTCTAAGAGAGTATTTAATAATGTAAATTTCATGGTTTTAATCAATTCAATTTTACATAGCCTTTAGTTAATGTCGCTCTTCCTGTCATTACGTGTCTCCTACGAGGACAGCATTTGCTCGTTTATGTTCTCACGCTATCGCTTTCTCTGCTGGTAATCTTCCCATATTAACAGCTTCAAACGACGGAACAAGCACTTTTCCAACTATGCGAATAGTTAGTTTTTAGATAGATTCCAGTGTTTGCATGTCATTTGAGTGGTTCATTTTCAATCTGCTGACATAGTGTCATATTGTCAAACGAGTGATATCAGCGCTCTACACAAATAGGCTGGAGAATGTGTGGTCAAGGTTTCTTGGGATCGTGTGTAAAGAGGAAGATCAGATACATCTCATTGTCTTGAGAGAATGACGTGGCCGGGAGTGACGAACCACCTTGTTATCAAGGTTTTATCAAGGTTATCATATATAGCTAGGCTCTCCTGATTTAAACATTCTCCACTAACCTTCGTTATTAACCCCTTGGCGCTTCTTTTGCTTCATAGCAAATATCAACCACTTAGGTGATTACATCGCCTGGGCGAGAATTGTTTATCAATTATTGTCCATTCCTACACTCCCGATCTTGTGTGATTATGACATTACAGAATTATGACATTTATTCAGGCCTCTCTGCTGGTAATCTTCTCATATTAACAACTTTAGACGACGGAACAAGCACTTTTCCAACTATGCGAGTAGTTAGTTTTTAGATAGATTCCAGTGTTTGCATGTCATTTGAGTGGTTCATTTTCAATCTGCTGACATTGTGTCATATTGTCATACGAGTGGTTGATATCAGCGCTCTACACAAATAATTTAATATGCATTCCCAAGACACCATTAGACAGAGCTAGCGAAGTAAAAATGAACAGCTGATCTTATGTTTCATAGATTTTGTACTCAGGCCTGCATAGCTGGATATTCCCATAAGTGCTCAGTCCTCATCTTCAACAAGTAGCGAACAAACACAATATACTAATGGTACTACTTTCAATCTGATAATGTGCCCATCTGGTCTTTCCTCTGAGAAAAGTTGGAGATTCGCCTAGATTGGTTGGTCACTCCAGGCCACGTCATTCTGTCAAGGACAATGAGATGTATCTGTTCTTCCACTTTACACACGATCCCTAGAAATCTTGACCACATCTACCTTATGTGCACCAGTACGCCACATAGAGGTACAGATCCAGCAAATGTATCCGCCTGCTCACTTCCCAAACCAACAGCATGGCCCGGAGAAATTTCTTTCTTGTCGTTTTTGTTCGCTCGCTTAAACTCAAGCGTAGTCCTTACACACTGTTTAAAGTAGTAGGGACTGCATTTTGCGTGTGGGTTTGCTTTCCCTTTTACCGATGTCCCTCGCCTACAGGCGAACCCACTCCGACTTCAGAGGTACTTGTTATTAACGTCCCAAAGTAAAGGAAGAACCCTGGGGAAATGATCTAACGGGTGCTCCATATCTTAGATTATTTTATTGGCAAGCATGCCACTCTGCACTAAGAATACCTTTCTTCACACTGCTCAGCATAATCTGTGTGACCGTTGCAATCACGGCATGTGTGTGTTGTTCATCCTCAAGCCAGTAGACTGCGGCAGTACTACTTCCATCTCCATTATCAGATGAGATGCTGCGGTAGTATATATTGCCTGGCTCTCCTGAACTAAACATTCTCCACTAACATTCGTTATTAACCCCTTGGCGCTTCTTTTGCTTCACAGCATAGATCAGCCGCTTAGGTCAGTGGTTCTCAACCTTTTTTGGCCCGTTCCCCCCTTCACCATATTTTTAGGACGTCATTCCCCCCCCCCTCACCATATTTTTAGAACGTCATTTCCCCCCCCCCCCCTTTCGTATTTCCTCCCTAAAATTTCCCCCTGTCCCTACACAGTATACGTAATAATTGAAGCTAAATTTAATAGCACATACTAAAACATGTCTAGACATCTACATAAAACGTGATTTGTGGATCTAATTACGTTATAAAAATGAATTTAAGAAGGGTAATACGTACAGAACCGTAAAGTATGAAGTGAAAAACAATATTAAGTAATCGGTTCTTGTATTAATGCAATTTAGAAATAATCTTAATTCCCCACTTGGAAATCCTAAAATTCCCCCCTGGGGGGGGGGGGGGGGAATTCCCCACCGGTTGAGAACCACTGGCTTAGGTGATTACATCGCCTGGGCGAGAATTGTTTATCAATTATTGTCTCTTCCTACACTCCCTAGTCTTGTGTGATTATGACATTACAGAATTCTGATATTTATTCAGGCCTCAATAATGAAATGGTGTTAAAACTTCCCAAAACCATTGCAAGTTCCTGTTTTTAGACATTTGTAGAGTGTCTTTTATACGAAGAACGTAAACTATATACAGTTCTACATAACTTGTGAAAATGGCCTGACGTTAACACAACCAGAACACAGCACGACATCAATAGCTACAAAAGCACAAACACTCCAAGGCTAACCGCTGGTTTTAATGCAAGCTGACAATAAACAAGAATTGCCATTTGTAAATCCAACAAACAAGTGGTGTTTCATCGATTTCAAGCATTCTCTTTACTTAACAAGCCGGCTGGAAGTGCAGGGAGAAGGCAGTGCTCACTATATACACACAATAAGTGTTTGGCTGCTCATCGCTCTGGTGTTAGTAAAATATTTATTGAAACGACAAATGTATATTAAGGTAGAGAAAACAACAAAGTCATTTTCCGGGTGGAATAACACTGGGTGAATGATGGTACACACATTGTCAGAGTGGGAGGTTATTTATACACACATGTGTTGAAATGAGTTCCATAAACAGGCTCAGGAACTTCACATTGTGATGCGGTTTTATAATGGAGATAAATCGGGTTATCCGGGACGAAGTGGGTCACCCCGTTTGCCTCGTGCTCTGAGTGTCGTGTATTCTTTTTCGCTTTTCTGTAATTCGGTTCACGAAAGCATCATTTCCGGAGACCTCTGGGAGTCCTCGCCGGGGGTACGGAGATCTGTGGGACTCTTTTGGCAGGCGGTTAGCTACGCCGAGGAGAGAGGCCTGAATAGATGGGTTAAACAGATGATGGGTTAAAAAGTTGCCTTTCCACTTTACTTGTTTTTGTTTTTTTTTCTAATGGAATACTTTTTCCTCGCGTGCACTGAGAAATTCAAACAAAACAAATGTAAAAATAAAAATATAGGTTGTGAATGCAAGCATGGCATCAAAACGATTCAGGATTACGTCTTGGGAATAAAATCCATGTAATGTTTTACAGTTTGAACACACACACGCACACACATACACTCACACACACGCGCACACGCACACGCGCACACACACACACACACACACACACACACACATATATATATATATATATATATATATATATATATATATATATATATATATATATATATGTGTGTTGTGTGTGTATGTGTATATATATGTATAGATATATAATTCGTTCTCAGAAACTGCAATTAGATGGATCTTAGTTAGACTGCTTATCGTCCTTGTTCACAAGTGTACACGATAACAGATATTTAATGCGCATTCACAGGATACTATTAGAAAGAAGTACAATCAGATATGTGACTATGTCTCATAGACTACACAAAGGCATTTTACAACTTTGAAAAGGAGGAAATACATTACTGGAGCAATTAAACATTGATGACAAAGAGTTTCGAATAATAAAGAACACATATGTGCAGCAAACAAGAACTATAATAATCGACTGTCATTTAGGCACAATCAATTTAGAATTAGAGATATTGATGTGTGCATTCAGTTCGATTCTGGATTCACGAGGAAAAACAATTGGCCTCGTTCAACCTGCTTTTCCGGGTTTTTTTTTTAAATATATATAATTTTATTTGTGATCGTCTTTCTATATTTGCTGTCTTTTGAGTTTGTTCTAAATAGGACTAGTTATACCCCCTCCCACCCCCCTGTGTTTGTTTGGTACGGTTGGGTTTTATGTGGTTCGCACTGATTGGCATTTTTTTTTATTGTGTTGAGTTTGGTCCCGAGCCTAATTTAGTAGCCTCCCACATGCTCATTGCTTTCTCTGTCTGGAATTTTCTCATTTAGTCCCAACAAGGACTTTACTGAATCAGTCCTCACATGGACAAATACTCCCCGTGTACACTCCTGGGATTTATTTTATTTATACAGTAAATACATAATATGGGATCTACACAAAATATGCCAGAGATCGCAGTTGGTGGTAATTAAATAGACAACTTACGTTACGCCAATAACACATCGAAAGAATTACAGAAAATGATAGACAAAGTAGCTGTAAAGTGTAAACAAAACTGGCCGAGGCTTGAATTTCAGAAATACAGTTAATGATTATATTTTAAAAGAAAACGGATCACTCCAAACTGACGTGGACAAGGCCTAAGGTTCGTACCGGAATACGATCAGCGTTGCCAGGTGTGGGTTGTGCTCAATCTATAAATCTCGAATCCCGAAACAAACAAATAAATCAAAACGGATCATGCCTAAATGTATATTTAACGTCAGTGGTATTAATTTCAAGCAATTATAGAAATTCAAGTATCCGGGTACACGGATACCATCGTTTAGGGGATGTATTACAGCAATAGAGAATACAATGGGAAAAGTTAAAATTGCATGTTATAAAATATAAAACATCGTATGTAATACAAATCTGTCATTTAGAGTCCAAAAAAAAAGAAAAGAATAAAACCAATGTTAACGGATGTGAATCCAGGACAGTTGGTAAACTTCGTTGATCGACAATTCTCTCCAGTCCAACAAGCGAAATTAGATGCAAGATCAATTAAACACACGTAATGCGATATGACAACAATTAAGCCTAAACATTCATGGGGGAGAGACACAAAAAATGACAATTAATCAAGCAAATGATAAACCAGTTTCCCTTAGTGGACCCTCACTTGAGGAAGTGAAATCGCATTCACAGATAGCAGAGGAGCGACTGGCCGAGTGGCTAGAACGCTGAATCCTCCTTCGGGAGATCCATGTTCGAATCCTCGGTAAGGTGTGGAGTTTTATTTTTCTGTCGGGAGCAAAAAGAAAACTAAACTCCTAACCTGCACAGTTCGAGACTAATACACTAGCCAGGCGGCCTTAATTCCTCAGGCTCAAGACCCCACCCCTCTCCCCACCCCCTCTGTACCATTCACCACAGGGTACTTCGTCTTCTTCTTCTTTGCGTTCATCCGGAGTGTTTTTTCAGATGTGATTGCGGTGTGCGTTAGGCACCCTTGGGTCGAAAACCCTTAGGTCAACACATCCGGCTTTTGCGTGCATTTTTTGACCAGGTTAGCATTCCTGGGAGACTCTCACTTTTGTGTTACCGTCCACCTACCAGCTGGTCAAGTTGGAACAGTCGAAGACCTGGCGGTCGTCCCTCAAAGGAAGGCAGGGACAGTCCATAGTATTTTCCGCCATCCTGGGTGGCTTCCATAATTGCAGAGCCGACACATAACGCTCTGGTGCTGGGTTCACCGAGGGAATCGTCACGTCCTGCTCATGGCTGATTTAAATTCCTCACTTCAATATATTGGGCATTTCGTTCGCCCCGGCCGTTCCCGCACAAACCAGACAAGTCTGCAGATGATATCCACTCAGCGAATTTTTCGGAATGTGCTTGTCCTTGTGCCCGTCAGAGCTGTTCCAGGCACGACGGACATTCGGAAAACTACCTAGTCAGAGCTGTTCCGAACAAGAGCCGCATTCGGAAACTAGGTAGTCAGAGCTGTTCCTAGCACGAGAGACATTCGGACGAGACATTTCATTCGGACGTAAATGCGTAGTGCCAATTTTTAGTTTGCCACCCGTAGGACGCACTTCCGACTTCAGCGGGCATTTTTTAATGAGGTTAGCCTTCCTCGGGCACGTTAGACTTATTGTTGTGATGTCGCCCACATCTCAGGTGGTCAAGATAGAACGGTCAATGACATCATGGTCAACCCTCAAGGGAAGGCAGGGGCAGACCACAGGCATTCCCTCACTATCCAAGGAGGCTTCCATAATTGCAGAGCCGGCACATATTGCTCTGAGACTGAGCTCACCCGAGGAGTTGCCACGTCCTGCTCATGGCTGCTTTAGTTCCTCACTTCCATGTGTTGGGCATCTCGCTTGCCACTGGTCGCTCATGCACACACCAGGAACGGTCAGACTGCGGGCGACATCCACTAGGTAAGATTTTGCTTTTGACTTCGGACCACTCAATGGATTCGCTTGCCGTGCGTTCCATTTCTTGTTATTGAGACGTTTTTCCACTTTTGTCTACAATCTCTATGAGTGATACAGACAGTTTCCGTAACCATTTCATTCGACTGAGGCACTTTTGTGGCCTTTTAGTACTCGCTCACGAGGTAGGCTACATGTGCTGCCGGCTCAGCACCTTACCTCCGTGCAGAAGTGAACGAGAAACGGTCAGGCCCTCTCATCCGGGAATCCCTCATATCCCGCAGCTGAGAGCCTTCGAACAAGTATCAGAACTGGGCATGTAGCGTGCTCGGTATCTCACCTCTATTTTTCGGTAGGTGGTATCGGCCCGGCTCTCACATCCGAGGGTTTGTGGCTTAGAGGCGTTCAGCCACAACCCTCGACAGAGAGCCTTAGAATGTTGTCCGGACCAGGAACGTCTGCCTTAGTGCGCCTGATTTAAACTTTTGACTGATATCCTCAGTCTACCTGCAGAGCAGCAGCATTGTGTGTCTCTTAGTCTGGCCCCTATCCCATAAGCTTTCCAATATGTAGTTTTCATCCGTCGGCAAGCACATGGGGTCGATGAGACACGCAAGCTCCCCCACCACGGCAAGGTGGAGACACGGGCAGACATTTGAAAGATGTGTCGCCGGCACGTAAGGCCATGCGATCAGCATAATGTTATCCAGAGTCACCAGTGGGAACGCCGCGCCCCGCGAAGAGCAACGAAGATTGGTTTGAACTAATAAAAGCGCTCTTTCCGCGAGGGTCGGAGCTTCGTAAGCATGTATTAGCTCTAGAATTGCCACAGTTATCCAAGTAGAATCGTGTCATCTAAGGAACCTAGACTGATTTAATGAGCCATTCGCGGTTTCACCGTTAGACAGTGTGAACTTAGACATGCATGGCTTAATCTTTGAGATAAGCATATGACTACTGGCAGGATCAACCAGATATCTATCGGGCGGACGGCCTATTCACGCACAAGAGTAGCATCGCAAAAGTGCGCCCTCCCGGTACAAGGTGATACATGCAAAACCACTGGACGCCTACCGACGAGCTTTCAAGCTACGCCGGCAGGACTGACCGAAAAGCTATACCAGCTTACTGTGCCACTGCTCATCGAGAGAGAGTGGGCGCTTATCGAGACTTTGTCGAACGGTCGTACAAAGTTTTTCTTTTGCCCGCTCAAACGACGACCCTGGCTGCACGATGCGATTACATTCTTGAAACGCCTGCCTCGCTATCTTGCGTTTGCTGGGAAGATCCCAGTTTTGGTGCACCTCACACAGCCATCCGAGAAACGAACGCTAGACGCGGAACTGATCTTGCGAACCAGACCAGCCCTCACTCAGGGTACTATATTGGCAGTAAATGACAGTTTTGACAGACAGTTAGATAGCAATATAGACACAATGGGGGGAAATATAGTCACATCACAATTAGAATACAAAAACCAAGAGCGGCCTTCCCGGAGGTAGAATTGTTGTGGAAGTCAAAAGAAATTAAATCTAAATACACACCTAGAACGTTTAACTCTAAAGTTAATCATGTCTAATGTATGAATCAGAAACCTGGAGATCGAGTATAACAATCGCTAATAAACTACAAGCATTAATTAAATGGTGTCTGCACACAATGGAATAATTAAAATGTGTGACCACATCACCAACGTGGAGAACGAGCGAATTAATCAAATACCAGAGAATGAAAAGCGGAGAACACACCTTTTGTGCTGGATAGGAGAGAAAACCTGTTAATTACATAACTGGAAAGAACTTCATCCGAGAAGTAAAGTTTAGAGAAATCGTCAGAGAACTCAAAACACAATGACAAGCAGATTGATCAGAGATTAATAATATAGGAAGGACTAGAAAGGAGCTATTGGAGAATCAAAAGATAGGAGAGTTTAGCGTGTGTTGGTTGAAGTCGTAAGCACCATTGGAAGATAAAATAGATAGATAGATAGATAGATAGATAGATAGATAGATAGATAGATAGATAGATAGATAGATAGAAGAAGAAGAAGAAGAAGAAGAAGAAGAAGAAGAAGAAGAAGAAGAAGAAGAAGAAGAAGAAGAAGAAGAAGAAGAAGAAGAAGAAGAAGAAGAAGAAGAAGAAGAAGAAGAAGAAAAGAAGAAGAAGAAGAAGAAGAAGAAGAAGAAGAAGAAGAAGAAGAAGAAGAAGAAGAAGAAGAAGAAGAAGAAGAAGAGGAAGAAGAAGAAGGAGGAGGAGGAGGAGGAGGAGGAGAAGAAAAAGAAGAATGCGTGGAAGAACAGAAAGGGGTGTGTTTTCTTAGTATTGCTTATAGTTGTGTTGTATTGCTTATGCTCGCTATCAATTATGAAGTAACTGAATTATTGATAGTTCTCCATATATTCGCCAATATTTCTGGGCTCCATCCCTCTAAGCAGATTTCAGAGTGGAGGGAAGCAGACTGTTCCCTTAACCCATTGGTTGTGAATACATCTACGTTGCCCCACCTCACTCCCATTTTGTAGTCATATCTACTAATGATTGATTTCCTTCTCTGGGACGCAGAGGTGTTTCCAAGGCACCAGGGCCGGGTTATATACTGGCCAAGACCTATTGACGCGTCCTCGTCGAGCGTCCTGGGCAACAGGTCCCTTCGGGGTCCTGGCTAAAGTCAGTAGGATCGCCGATTCCTCCGAAGTCGGAGAGTGTCTGCCTGTAAGGCGAGGAACCAAAAGTCTGCACACCAATAAGCCAGACATGGGACAACGGATACTAACGCAAAACTCAGGTCCTGTATGACATCACACTGATGTTGGACAATAGGATGCCTTCATCCGACATACAGGACTTCGCGTTGGAGCTCAAGCCAACGAACACAAGCAAGCAATTTCCTTCTCTCTCTCTCTCTCTCTCTCTCTCTCTCTCTCTCTCTCTCTCTCTCTCTCTCTCTCTCTCTCTCTCCTCTCTCTCTCTATCTCCTCTCACTCTCCCCTTCTTCCACTTCGACGCTGCCTTACTATACTCTTCTCTCCCCTCTCTCTTATTTTGCCTCTACGTTTCCTTCTGAAACTAGTTGAAATCAAGGGAGACAGACAGACCACGAACACCGTTTCTCTAACGCTCACTCTGTTGAGTAGAACCATGCAGCTTCACTGAAAGCTTGCAAACAAAACTCATGCCGTCTGGAAGGTTTATTTAAACCTTACCCTTTGTCACTATTTTCCGGAGATATTTACAGTTCTTGTTTGCCGACTCCAGCGTAATGTGACAATTATGCAGTGCACAATATAACAAGTATTACAGCGTTAAACGTGATTTAAGAATGAAAGGAATGTAATTAGGAATATACAATGACTTGTTGCAAGCAACGGGTAAGTAAATACACATGTGCGCTTCCGACAATACATATTTCGTCACTCGACGACAGCCTCGAGATTTGGTAGCTGCAATAGAAGTTAGCTATTTGTATGTTCCTTTGTCAGGATCATGTATACCTACACACGCGTCGTTGTGTCAGTAAACGACTCTTTTCCACTCATTGATGCGTATTGGGTATATGGTGTTAATAGATCTGATTGCATAATTCTATAAGCACTCGATGATCCATTAGGTCGATATCACGCTCATTGCTTTTATTTCCCTTGACTTTTCTTTGGATCAGTTATAGGTTTAGTTTACCTGAGAACCCAGACCAAGTGTAAAATAATCTCTGGCTCGAGGGGACATGAACGAATGACTACCGGGTCTGCAGATTACCATGCGTGACGCTGGGCTACTGCGTTTTTATATCAGTGTGTGCTGCCTGTTCACTACATATTAGCTGACGAAGGATTAATTGGTTGATTGCTGAGTGGGTGGCTGGGTGAGTAAGTGAATGAGAAAGAGAGTGAGTGAGTGAGTGAATGAGTTAGTGTGTGAATGAGTGAGTGAGTGAGTGGGTGGGTGGTTGGTTGGCAGAGTGAGTGAGTGAATGAATAGGATGGTGGGTGGGTGGGTAAGTGAGTGAGTGAGTGAGTGGGTGAGTGAGTGAGTGAGTGAGTGAGTGGGTGAATGAGTGGGGGAGGGTGGATTGTTGGTAGAGTGAGTGAGTGAGTGAATGGGAGGGTGGGTGGGTGGGTGGGTATGCGGGCGAGCGAGTGAGTGAGTGAGTGATTGAGTGAGTGAGTGAGTGAGTCAGTCAGTCAGTCAGTCAGTCAGTCAGTCAAAGAGTGATTGAGTGATTAAGGAAGGTATGGATTGAATTCAAAGAATATATATATATATATATATATATATATATATATATATATATATATATATATATATATATATATATATATATATATATATATATCTTTCTACACAGATAAATTAAGAAACTTTCCGCTTGGAGGGGAATTCGAACTCCAGACCAATGTCCTCGATATCAAATGTAGTCTGGTATAGGTGATTGTCATAGATCGTGACATATTTGCAGGTGCTATTGATGTCTGCTATACTCTCTGTGATTTCAAATGTCTAAACTATGTTTTAACGTTCAAAGCGTGCACACTGGAATTAATAGTTTTAACAATGTCCAGATACCAACTCCAGCATTTAGATGGAGAGATATGAGAGAAGGGTATGAAATCACGGTGTTTCGTTCCAAAACCTATCCTTAAATGATTGTTTTTAACATGATTCGAAACTCCACTTTTCGAGTTGTATGCAGACTGTATGCATTTAGGCAACTCTAACATCCTTTGTTGAAGGTGCTTTTGTAACTATATGCAGGGCTGTGACCTCGTGAACCTATAATTTTATATAGGATCGTGTAGTGTGTGGTCAGTTCACTGTGTGCTTGTGTCTATATAAGTTTAGTTTAGCATTACTTTAGGTTAGTTTATCGACAGATCAACAATCACGGCACTCGGGTGTAACCCATAAGTGCTCCGTTCTACTCCTAACTCAATTCTGAGTCTGGAGTTTCTGAGCTCAGTGCACGAACTCCGTAGCATCGGCGATGATCCTGAAATACTTTACTTAGATTTTTAACTATACATTTTGCACGGGAAGCGCCTTTGAGCTACTCTTTCTTTTATTTCCGACTGCCAAGGGATTGTTTTACGTGTGTCCAATCTCACTACCCATAGAGCAGGGAAAATTTTGTTACTAGAAGTAAAAAAAAATACTGAACTCACCGGGGCTTGAACCTCCAAAACTCCAGGCGGACACTATACCTCGAGACCATTTAGCCTCCTGTATACAACCACACAAAGGATGAAAAAGATCGACGAAATAAAATTATAAAAAACACTCTGATAGACAGGGACGAATGCTTCACCCGAAGTCTTTATTAATGAAACAGAAACAAACAAAACAATAAAAACATAGGTAAAGGGAATGAATACTTATCTCGACATTCAAGAAGTCCGGTCAACAAAATCGGATCGTAAAACAGCTACCTATGCGCGCGCGCGTGTGTGTGTGTGTGTGTGTGTGTGTGTGTGTGTGTGTGTGTGTGTATGAGAGAGAGAGAGAGAGAGAGAGAGAGAGAGAGAGAGAGAGAGAGAGAGAGAGGGAGAGAGAGAGAGAGAGAGAGAGAGAGCGTGTGTTATATTACTTGGAATTTGCTGGGTTTATGTAAATGTCAGAGACATGTTGCGCTATGACATATGTACATTATAGGGCCCTATTTGGTGTTTTAACGGAGATTGGAAATATGATGCTCTGACCATATTGTTACAAGCAAATCTGCACCCCAGCATTTACTTCCCAAGACAGTTCCAAGCACGCATTTGTGGCTGGGTCGACCTGAAAGCCCAGGTCGATTTTAAAATGTAGCCACCTGCGAATTCCAACCCATGATCACCTGGTCGGCCTAGGCAAGCGTTTAGTCTCTTCTATCGCGGTTCCCACTATACAGATGTTTGGGTACGGGTTATATCCGTAATCCACAGTTGTTAATGCAGGTGTGTGATACACCTGGCTAATTACACCTCGTAAGTCGATATACATGTTTTTTTCCGTATACCTGGCAGATGCCGCCTTCCTGGCCTAGAGGTTAGCGACTTTTCTCCGTAATCTCGTATACTCTCGTAAGTAACGCGACGACGGTTAGAATCAGCAGTGGTTCGAATCGCGTCGGTAACTTACGGGGTATGTGAGCCGGCCGCTCAGAAAGCAATGGCAAACTAATGAGCGTAATCTTGCCAAGAAATCAACAATCAGCTGAAAGATGCTGATGTTGACAGCGATGTCCTGTAAAGGATATGCAAACATATTTATGTATACCTGGCAGGTGCGAATCCCATTGTCCCTCTAGTGTGACCTTTGACCTCCCCCTTTCATTTATTCATTATGAGTGCTAATCAGTAAAATTTGGGGGGTGAGTTTTCTCCAGGTATGGTGTCCGCCTCGAGTGCTGGAGGTCCCGGGTTCAGGCCCCGGTGAGGACCGGGATTCATTTACATAATCCACGTGGACTTCCAGTAATAAAATTTCAACTGGTCTCTGGGTAGTGAGATCGGACGCCCGTGTGTATTGTTGCGCACGTAAAAAATCCCTTGGCAGTTGGAAATCGAAAAAGAGTAGCTGCCCGGGCAAAATTTCGAGTTTAAAATCTACCCAAGTATTTCAGGATCCTCGCCGATGCAACGGAGGTCGTGCATTGAGCTGAGTTTCTCCAGACTCAGGTTTGAGTTAGGAGGAGAACGGAGCACTTATGGGTTAAACCGTGTGCCGTGATGTTGATCCGACGACTAAACTAAACTAAACTAAATCAGTAAAATTGATTACATGTTTTATTCTACTTCAATGACATCGAAACTTCCCTAGCAATTGACAATGACAGGAAGACATACAGATACCCTAATACTAATATAACATAGTTGTCTGGGTGGGGTGGGGAATATTAATATAATGAAGATACCATGAAATAACAAAAACATACGTTGAATAAAGATACGTCTGAAAATGAAATAGCAACATACATTACATATCCCGATAATAACAAAGACGGGTTGAAAACGTTTCTGTTAGTGTAAATATAATTAAATAAAGTTCACTTTCCTTGTCGCTTTTTTCCTTTACAAACTTACAGGATAGGAGAATGTCGGATCACAGTGAACTTCATCATAAGGGGACCATCTGTAGCTCAGTGGCTCGCACGCTTGCCTGTCGGCCGGGTGCTCACGTGTCCGGATCCCCATCGAAGCGAATTTATCTTTTATGGTTTTAGAAGCTTGTTTTTTTTCAAATTCGACTATGCCTAAAATGGGCACCATGAAATTCTACGATACTGAATGCGATTTTTTTCGCACATTTTTTATAGGGCATTGCAGTGAACACCAGCAGTGATCAGCTTTTGTTGATGTCTAGACAATATTCCGCTTAGTAGTATTGAATGCGACTGGCGTAATACAAATAAATAAACCTAAAAAACATGTACTAAATTGGGTCTGTGGTGTGATGGGGTCGTCACATATTGTAGACCTGAATGCAAGGAGAACTGGAAGGCCAGTCTTTTCCTCTTCTAGCAGGCGACGAACGTAGGCATCGAACCCCCATCTGACCGCACTCATGACCTTATCAGTGTAGCCCCCTATCAGTTACACTAACGAGCCTGCGTAATATTCACCCATGTGATTTATCGAGTGCCGATTGCTCGATACAAATATAGTGCTAGTACCAAATATCAAATATGCCTCAAGATGTGTAACAGTGTCCTTGAATTTAGATCAGTCACAGAGAATGCGACCTGGTTTAGAACCCAACTCGACAAATGCAACTCGACATTCTACCAGTGTCATCCAATGACAGACCAGGCAGACTGAAGTAACGTTCATGAGAAAAGAAGAACGCTCACAACATGTATGGTTGATTGTATTCTTTCATACATTGTATAGTTCATGAAAACTATTGCGTATTCAAGCCGAAAGTGGGTTAAGACATAGTTAACGTTCTGAAAAAAGCATTTGTTACTTATTAATTCTTAGCTAATGTGTGGTAATGTCCACAGGAAATCAATAGGAAAAAAATGCTCGTTCACATGCATAATGAAACGGTCGCGGAGATTTTGTATTTAATTTGTTAATTCCGTTTTTTTTTTAAATTTAATAATAATAATAATAATAATAATAATAATAATAGTAATAATAATAATAATCATAATAACAATAATAATGTAATATAATATAATATAATAGTCTCAAGGACATCTAAAATAATACATATTTTCCTAACTGTGGTGCGTTACATGTACCTTTGCTATAGTATGTCCCACAAAGAATGCCTTCATTCACGATCAATTATTTTGAAAACTGTCTGTTGCATCGTTATGAAATTTTTCCAGCCGTCTTATATTTACCCCCACCCAAGGAATATGTCTTTGATAGGTCCAAAAACAACTTAAATCATCGAAAGCGGCGAAATTTCTTTGATGTTTTGTTGAACAACTAGTGATTTCTCGCTAACAAATTTATGTTTACAGTAATGGAAGCCCCGCCAATTCAGATGACACACAAGGCGTATCCGGATTCGTATGGGAGTGGGTGCAATGACAAAACTAGCTTAAAAGTCGACAGGGTCGGCTGCATTGCACCGGGTTTTTATCTCATATGGCTCAGTTTCTTTCCGCAGCGCGGAAAGAGTCGCACAAAGCACGAATTCCGTAGCTCCAGCGACGACCCTCGGGAGTCTCCGAAAAAATGCACTCGTGAAATGAAGGACGCGGCCCGGAATCGAACATACAACCTTCGGAGCCCGAGTCAGACGACTTGATCACTTCACCACGGAGAATCCCGAGAGGGGTGCAATGTGTAATATTAGTAAAGACAGAGAATTTTACAGAGGCATGAGGTAAATAAGTTGTAAATTAACAGGAAAGTAGAAGGAATATATTTCTTACCTTATTTTTTTTTTCCATTTATTTCTTGTTTCTTCAGCTGCTGGTTAATAAAGTGTACATAAGTATTCATGTTAGCTTTTTATATTGAGTTCGTGAAAGCTTCCAAATAGCTGTGCGTTAATGTGCGTATGGAGTGACCAGAAATGATACCGCAATTTAGTTATCATGTTTCCATTTTTAAAGATCTGTTCAGCTGTCTGTGTAGTTTGTTCACACGTACACATGGGTGACAGACCCGCTTTGAGTCTTCGTGAAAGATTGTCTACTCTGCTGTTTACCGTTCAGAGACGGAACATGATTACCTGTTTTGCACTATGAAAATAGTTGTCAGTGTCTCTGTAGTGGGCTTTCTTCTTAACGACCAAGATGTTGGTCCTCTTTTCATTGAAGTTTATAGATTGATTCGTATGCACGTGTGTTGTCCCCTAATTTGACAACATGTTTGCTCTCACGTTTCTTGTTATGCCACAATATGTCAGTTTCCACCGCAATATTACTCTTCTGTTGGTATTCAATGCGTTTAGTGTGTGTGTGTGTTTTTTTTTTTCAATACAGTTGTTTGTCACCGCTGAGGGCTTGCGGAATTGAAAATTCATCACTGTGGAATACAAACTGTTGCCATTGACATTATGCTGATGCTGTAATGTTTAGGGCCTGCAATTCGTCTGAATAGTTGGAGCAAAATATCCCAGTAAGTGTGTACGTAGATTAAGGTCTGCGATCTGCTTAGACGTTAATCTGTGTCGGATGATTCCAGTAGGTTGATGATTGCTCTCGGTTGCATAAAATTCAATCCATCCTTTCTCCAATAGTCCTCTTCCTCTTTCAACACATAGTCCTCACATTTTTTCCAGTAACTTTTATCAATATTTAATAGCGCGGACTGGGTTAGTATCTTGACGTCAGACAATTTGAATGTAGTATTGGCAGCTGCCACTTGTCCTTTAATTTTAGCCCACACAAGTTCTCTAGGGTTTAAATGAGAATGATACGGCAGAAGTCTCAAGCACCTATGGCCATGCTCTTCTATCAACTTGTCGATTTGAAATGTATTGCTTTTTTGCGCCTGTTTTACAAGGGACAACAACTGTAGCTTGAAATATGTTTCTGGAAATGGTATATTTTCCTTTCGGAGCCATATCTTTATTGCTTCCTTTGCGCCCGATGCCGTAGGTATCTTGTCTTCTTGGGCAACAACATTGTGATATGATGCATTGTCCATGATTAGACAAGACGGCCTATCAAGGGATGGAAGTACTGTATTCTCGAGCCAATCTCTAAATACATTACCATTCATCTCATTATGATAATCCCTATTGTCTGTATGCTTTGATACGAACACGAGCCCAGCATTCTGTAGTAAGCCATTATGAGTACTACCAGCATAGGCTATGACCAAACGCTGTCCTTTACTACTGGGCACATAACGCTTTATCTTTCCATCCATTGATTGCCATTCCTTTTCACTTGTGTGGTGCGCATTGATGCACGTCTCATCCAAATACACTATGTCATAATTTCTTTGCGCATTTCCCTTATTTCACGTAGGTATTTGCTTCTCAAGGCTCCTAAATGCGGTTGCTCGCAAAGAATATTTCTACCGCCCTTGTACTTTCAAAAAGTGAAGATAATGTCCTTATAATTTTCCACAAAGTTGTTTTGGATAGCTCTATGTTATTGTTCTTTCTCAACTAAACCCTAAGTTTTCTTACAGTCACTGGTTCTTTGGCATCCAGCATTTTTATAATGCTGGATAATCCTGGATATAAAATCCTAAATTTTTATAATTTTAGGAGTCTCCGTGGCTAAGTGTTCAAGCCTTTTGACTCGGGCTCCAAAGATCGTGGGTTCGATTCCGGGCCGCATCCTTCGGTTCACGAGTTAAATTTTTCGGAGACTTCTGTGAGTCGTCGCTAGAGCTGCGGAGTTCGTGCTTTGTGCGATGCTTTCCGCGCTGCGGAAAGAGACCGAGCCATATGGGATAGAACCCGGTGCAATGAAGTCGACCCTGTCGACTTTTAAAAGCATTTTTATAATAGCTCGCCTTATGACTTCTTTGTCAAAGCTGTCTACAATAATATGTCTACCTACCGTTTTGTTATTGCGTGGTGGTTTAATTCCAGATTCTTGCACCCATCGACTCAAACCCAATGCATGCACTGTTCTTTTTTCGGAATTTGTAATAGTATAAAACAGTTTCCTGCGATCAGCTTCTTGACAAAAATATGTGTACAACTTCATAACGATTCTTGAAGTGTCCAGTTTCGCATTAAATCCCGTTGAAAAATATTTACACATTTCTATGTTAGCGATAAGTGGTAAGAATACCAAAAAAAACAAAACAACAACAACAACAACATATTAATCAGGTTTCATGAAATAACCCACATTTTGAGACACCTCTGAACAGTCCTTGTTTGAACAACGCGGGTAGTTGGCATAAGGCCAATCCCTTCAAAACACGTACAATATTCAACATTGAGTGCTGATTGTCTGGCTGTAATACATTTAAAATTATGAATTTCATCTCAGACCCGTAAATTATATACCGCATATAAACAAACTTTGAAATCTGCTGTAAAATCTCCAGAACAAAAATTATTTTGTTGGGTGGACATAATGATAAGGTTATATACTACATCTCATAATTTTCCCTCATTTTGTTACTGAGATATGGATGTTTATATTGCGGCAAATAAATGTGAACATACTATAACTGTAATTGTCATGTCCAAAATTAGTTTTAGTGAGTCATGCATTATTGATCATTGCACATTTTTCTCAGTCTCATCTCGTCTCATCATGTTCCTCTTGTACCTTGCGGTGTCGAGGTGAAGCATAAACAACATGAGAGTGCCCGAGTATGTGCTTCATGTATCGATATTCCCATGGACTCTGCTATTCCCTCCGTCCAAACGTTTACTTGGTCAGCCTCTTCCTCTGTTTCCATCTCGCACAGTTTTCATGCGTTTATAATGCAAATTGTTTATGTGGAATGCAATGTTGTCTAAGATTTAGCTTCATAAGTGATGTATGAATGAAATAATGTATGAAAGCAGACAGACAGACAGGCCTGCATGTCAAATTTTTAACCCTTTGAAAATAAAGTTCGTTCGTTTATTTCTTCACATATTGAGACGATGTGTAAGATTTATAGATGTTGAAACTACAGCCCTTAAGCTGGACGGGAAACTTCCTGATCATTACATTTAATAGGTGTATGTCCTGTACCGCTATCATTAATTACATACATGTCTTCATTGATAGATCTGTACATGACTTTAATAGTTGTTTTTCTGTATTCCATTCATTCCTTTTTTCTCCAGTAGTGTGCTCTCTAGCATGCCTTCTAGCACTTTCTGATATCTTTCCTAACGTCTATGGGTGCGACCCAGCTATCATGTCTTTTTGATTACTTTATTACCACGTTCGAAAAACATCTGCAGGCGATTTGGAAGCAGACCGCCCTGTGCTGGTTTTCATTCAATGGTATGAGTATCGGTCGTTCAGAAAGATATGGCAAACTAATGAACGCAAATTTACCTAAAAAAGTCAAAGCTGCGGTTGACCGCGACGCTCTGTAAAGGACATGCAACTTCCTAACTGCTTATGATATATTGTCCAGAATGTATTCACGGGTAAATGTTAATCTTACTCCTCCGTGTAACTTTCGATTATAACACATTCTAAATACATATGTATGATCTCACTATGTTCATCCATTCTCCAGTCTGAATAAAACTGACTAGATATGTTTATAAAACAAATGTCTGGAAGCAGGAAACTGCTGTGGGTTGTGTGATGTGATAGGCCTATCACATTGTGTAGGCAAATTCTCGGAGGACAAGGTGGACATTCTTTCCCTCGCCTAGCGGTACGACGAATGCAGGGTCGAACCATGGTCCGATCCAGCTCATGATATTACCAGCGTAGCTCCCTATCAACAACGCTAACTCTTTTCTAGATGCGCTTATTGAATTGCTGTTGTTGTTTGTTTTGTTGTTTTTTTTTTTGGTTTGTTGATAACGTCGTGTATTCTTTGATGTAATAATGATGAATAGTTTCTCTACGTGTACTCCTTGCCATCATAATTCTAATTTTTAACACCTGTCTGACCCCGGAGATCTTCTGTTAAAGTTAACAGCCAGACTTATGAACGTGTTTTATGTTATGGGTTTCTATTTTGAGCTGCGCTGCATCAGTATTTCTAGCTATTGTCATTGTTTTCTTACATTTGGCATGCATTTTCACATCGCACATTATTGATGAGGAATTATGCTTTTTGTTAATAATGTCTTTTGTAAGGTTATCGGGAGCAACCAGAGAGACATGCGAGGCCGAAATCTTGCCAAGGAGGTCACCTCAGATTGGTGCAAGGCCCAGAACATTTCGGATGAAGACACAGTGACAGTCACAGAAATCAAGGCTGTGCTTCGACGATAACAAAAAAACAAAAAAAAACAGCGCTCCATGGCCACATGGCACAAGAGATGACGACATCAATAGGTGTCCCGACAACGAGCTAGAGAAATTAGCAGACATGTACAACAGTATAGGGAGTGCTAGCATCAAGGACGAGCGGAGAACACTATGCAGGAAGCCAAAGAAGAGTAATAAACAAACACAGAACTTGTATCGTGAACTGCTACCCGCTGCGGGATTTGCTGAGGAGGAGATCCGAGCACTAATGGACTGAATGGTTTGATGTGCAATGAGGATGATCTGTCGACTAACTAACTAACTAACTAACTAACTAACTAACTAACTAACTAACTAACTAACTAACTAACTAATTAACTAACTAACTAACTAACTAACTAACTAACTAACTAACTAAACTAAACTAACTAACTAACTAACTAACTAACTAATTTCATTTCGGAATCATCTGCAAATTGCAGGTGACTAATTCGTTCGCTGTTTACTTTCACTACCAATGCAAATGGTTCAGTTTATCTTACATTAAGCATTTCACAGTGTGCATTAAAAGTCCGGGAGATTGCTATCATCATTAAGACCCTCTTCTTCTAACTGGAGACCGCCTTTCTTAGGTTCTTTTTTTTTAACCAAATGAAATGCGTGCCGGTCATTCAGAAAGCACTGGCAAACATCTGAACGTAAACTTGTCAAAAGATCACAAACAGCCAAATAAGGATGGGGTTGACTGCGGCGTCCTGTACAGGCTATGCAACTAACGTTTAACTTGTAATTGGTGTTGGCTTGTCTTTTCTCTTTAATTTGTATATCTTCTCTTTCTTTTGTACACAGTAATAATCGGTCAAATAAATTGAGTTTTTAATATACACAGCATGGATTAAAGTAAGAAATGTAGTCCTTCCCTCTAAAGCTGTTAATCGGCTTTTGTTTTAAATGCAATAGCTAGAGATCCAAGTCTGAAGTTGTAATAACAACTGCCGTATTAGGAACCCTCTGTGGGTTTGTGACATTTGAGGACTATCACATTCTGTGGGTCTGAGGGCAAGGATAATTTATGGCTATTCTTCCCTATCCGTAGCAATCGAAGTGATCTCTCATCGAAGTATTATCAAACCACCCCCATACCACTGACAGCATTAACGTTATAACCATTGCGCCAACTGAAACAGCCAGAAGTTGTGCATGGGTTACAAGTACTCAAGTGTGACTTTAATAACCGCGGAATATTTCATAAGACATATGATACAACAGCAGCGCATCTGCCTGCTGTCACAGAAGCCAACGGTTTGCCCCTTCACGTTAGTTCGATACATATTGTATGTCATATACTTCTCTTCAATAGGTAAAGGATTGCTGCTTTTCTTGTAATTATGTCATTGCTGCTTTTCTTGTAATTATATCAGTAGTATGCGTTGATAGAAAAGGCACTCACCACACTTAAATGTGGAGTGCGAAATAAAATACCTTGAACAGAAAACTCAAAGACGAGAACAAATACGGGGTACAGGAAACGGAAGCAAATCATGGACAATCACAGAGAAACTAAAGAAATAAATCCAGGCTTTACACTTAAACTATTACAGCATTCTTGGAATACAAAATGCTAAGAGTGAAACACAAAAGGGGAAAGCATAAGGAAGCTAAAAAATGACCCAGAGTTATTCCTGTTGGCTTTAATGTGAACAGCGTTCTTCAAGTATTTGCTATATGTTACAGAGGACTGGGGAAAATAACTAAAGAAGCTGCATTCACAACAAATGTTAATTACATTCGCACAAATGCAGAAGACAGATAAGTGTCAACATTTATTAGATGCATTTATTGCCTTTGTTTATCCCGCAAGAAAAGTACGTTTTCGAACATGTTGTTATGCCCCCCCCCCCCTAAATATTGAGAATATTAGCATGTGTATGTTAGTCTCTTAACTGTCTCTAAATCTTAGGGCACATTGTATACATAGCGCAGGAAGATAGACCTTAGTCTTTGAACAGTCAGGGTATTCTAAATAATTTGTATTTACAACCAAATATATATAAAGAAGATGTACTAAGACAAGCTATCACGAGTAACCGGAAGTTTTCACTTGGAAATCAAGATGATGGTCCTTTGCCTTAATAGTGACAACTGAAAAATGAAGATGTACCACAGAAACAAGGAAAGAAATAGTGCAAGTTTAAATTCCATTTTAAATGCCTCCCTGATTTGGAAAAAAGACACACTTTATATGAAATAACACACCGGTTGATGCACATGTACGTGCATCGTTACGTTGTATTAAGCCGAAATGCGATAAATCATGCAACGCTGTATTTATACCATTAATCAATTAGTCAGGTCGGTGCCGTCTCCGCAATGAAGGTATGCTGAAATGGATTTCCAACACTGTGTGTCTCTCGCCCTTATTGTACATTCTGTCAGATTCACCAATCAATAGATTTCCAACACTGTGCGTCTCTCGCCCAGATTGTACATTCTGTCAGATTTACCAATCAATAGATTTCCAACACTGTGTGTCTCTCGCCTAGATTTACATTCTGTCAGATTCACCAATCAATAGATTTCCAACACTGTGTGTCTCTCACCCAGATTGTACATTCTGTCAGATTCACCAATCAATAGATTTCCAACACTGTGTGCCTCTCGCCCAGATTGTACATTCTGTCAGATTCACCAATCTCTTGAATTGTTGTCTACCGCTTGCTCGCTTGCCTTCAACCTTCCCTGGAGATTCGTTTTTATAACATTAATAACAACAACTGCAAATAACGCATTCCTTTTCCATTATGTTTGGTGTCGCTGACATTTAGATAATTCTTGCGAATCACATAGAATACAATTATAACATCTGTCATTCAATCGTAGCAAGAAAATAAATCTCTGCGACCTACAAATATATGGTTTTAGTGAAGCGTGTTAAAATAACAAAGAGAGCTAAATTACTTTGAAAAATGCTAAGATACACGGGAACTCTTTCAACTTTGGAAACAATTGTTGAAGATCTGTGGTCACATCATTAAGAGAGAAACACTGGAATTTACTGCAGCAACTGTAAGATGAATGGGAGAATCGATATGGGAAAACAGAGCGAGTGAAGCCACTGGAAAGTCTTGCTTCACGGAAGGATAGGAATTGATTCATAAATAACTGAAGCCACACCGCGTGATTTTGGACCGTAGGAGTTAGGCTTCCTTAGAATCTCTGCTAATTGACGTTCTAGTATTTTAATGTGATGTATATGCGAACTGACGAATCATGCTGTTCTAAGCGCCTGTCAAGAAAGGAGTCTGTCATTGCTTTCCTTCTTGGTAGTAACCATACAGTTCAATGACAGTGACCAGTGTCTCTGTATACACAGTCTACAGTCGTGAAACTTTAGACCATTATCAACAACTATCTCTTGGCTACTCCCTAACCCCTTCTACCACCTGCTCCCACCTTCGACCACCAGCTGCTTTCACTTTATCCTGCGTGGGGGGGGGGGGGGGGGGGAATAAGTGGGTATTCTACCTTAGCCCAATGGTTTCCCGTAGGCTAGCCGAGAGATGGCGAACCCTTACTTCTCGTTTGAAAGGACATACTCCTTTCACTCCAGCCTGGTGGTCGTGAGAGATGGCGAAATATGACCTGCAAGTTCTATTGGCTTAACAAGTGATGATGGTGATGATGATAATGATCTATAGGTATTTTTCTTTTTGAGTGCTAATGACGTCTTTTTATGCAAAATGCCTATTCTGACATTTGTGACTGACTTCTTATAAAGCTTATCAATTCCACTTTCGTATTTGCTGAATTTACTCATTTAATAAATTCATCGTTCTCGAGAACGGGAGATGAGGAGAGACACGATTGTCGTTACCAAAAAAACAAGTCTCCCGGTGATAATGTTGGTAATAACACACATTGGGACTTATGTGTAGGTGTACACTGTGTGAGGTTCCGTTGATCGAGTAGAGTGCATGATCTCATCATGAGGACCTCGGTTCTAATCCCCAAAAAGCTAACGATTTATATCAATAGGAGGGGCAAAAACATTTACGCCTGCAGATTGAGTGACGTCTGCTCTATGACAAGCATCTGTTAAGCCTACACACTAAAATAGCAGCGTAACAACGAGTAGTGGTGCACATGTCGTAACATCAGTTATTTCTTTTAGATCATATATTGCTTGTGTAGGTCAGCATGGCCGAATGGATAAGAACGTGTGGTTTTAAAATCTGGTATGCTGATGCAATGTAATGGGTTCAACCCCCACACCGGACAGTGACTGAAATGTTGACCTGTCGTCCTAGACTTTTTTTTCCATATCCCTTACATGACGTTGCAGACAACATCAACATGTTTCAGCTGCTGTTGATGTACTAGGTAAGATTCAGCTCCGTAGTGGGCGATTGCTTTCTGAGCGACCGGCTCACATACACCGTAAGTTACCTAACGTGGCGAGATCCGCTACCGATTCTCGCGCAGGTTACGTTACTCACGAGAATATACGGGATTATGGAGCTTGGTGACGTAAATTACACGTACCTCTGAAGTTGGAGTGGGTTCGCCTGATGGAAGGGACACTGTTAATAGGGAAAACTAATCCACACGCAACATTCAGTCCAACGCTACTAGAAGTAGTGTGTATGGACTACGCTTGAGTCCAAAGCGAGCGAGCGCACACACAAAACTATGTTGCTTGTGTTAGTTCGTACTGGTCAGTTTTTCAACAATGAACTGAACATTAAAGTGAAGGATGGCTTGTTGTCAGGATTATCTGGAAGTTTCGTCTTGTCAAAGCGACGTAATATTTTCTTAATTAATTCAGGTGGAACAATGAGGAGTGTTTCGTGTGATTTTCGGACTGGTAAGTTTTTCGACAATGTACTGCAAATTAAAATAAAGCATGCCTTGTTGTCGTGATTATCTGGCGATTTCGTCTTTTCGAAGCTACATACTACTTCGTTCACGAGTTCACATGGGACAAAGATGAGCGTTTCATGTGGTTTACGCAGGCAAAGGAATGGAACAATTATGGGGCGACCTGTTAATACGAATTAGAACTGTACTACAACAACTTGTTGAGTAATCATAATGCCCTAAGAAGCTGAGTATACACCTGATGATGCTACATTTAATTCCCCACAAGTATAATTTACCCATTTCTAACGATATCCTTCTAAACTCAAGAATGAGTAAATCTTTTCCATTTGATCATTCACACAAAGATATACCGGCGCTGTGGCTTAGTGGTAGTGAACGTGTTTCACAATTCCCTGTCACACCGAGTCCAGGGTTCGAAATCAGCTGCGGGAGATTTGGAAGCAAACCGCTTTGCGTTGATTTTGATGATGTGAGGCTACGGTCGTTCTGAAAGCACTGGCAATGTTACAATTGCCTAGTAACTTTAAATGAAGGGAACATAATTGATGGAGTTGATTGAGACGTTTTGTAAAGGGCATTCTGCTAGCTTTGTTAATTTACCAATTTCTATTGAATTCCAAGTAGCTGAACCCCCCCCCCCCCCCTCTCCCCCTTTTCCCTCCCCACTCACTACTACCCAAGTGTAGGAATGTTGGCCACCGAAGAATGGGATAGAGCATGTGTTAGAGGGTTCGCATGTATAGAGATGTTGGCTATTGAAGAATGGCATAGATCCCATGTGTGGTAGTGTTCCCATGTGTAGAGATGTTGGATATTGAAGAATGGGATAGAGCATGTGTGGTAGTATTTCCATGTGTAGAGATGTTGGATACTGAAGAATGACATAGATCCCATGTGTGGTAGTGTTCCCATGTGTAGGGATGTTGGATATTGAAGAATGGGATAGAGCATGTGTTAGAGTGTTCTCATTTGTAGGGATGTTGGCTATTGAAGAATGGGATAGAGCATGTGTAGTATTGTTCCCATGTGTAGGGATGTTGGCTATTGAAGAATGGGATAGAGCATGTGTGGTAGTGTTCCCATGTGTAGAGATGTTGGA
>JACEFZ010009341.1:60000-175000 GCA_014155875.1 Cepaea nemoralis
GATAGCTCCATATTGTATAGACCAATGTTCACTGGACTAGTGATTTAGTCACGATCATACCGGCTGTCTTTACTCCACGAACATGTCCTTAATGTTGGCAATAAATAGTGTATGTGTGTGTGCGCGCACGCGCTCGTGTGTGTGTTTGCGCACACGCGCTCATGTGTGTGTGTGTGTGTGTGTGTGATCTCATATTCGTGTGTTTGTGTGTGTGTGTGGGTGGGTGGGTGGTGGGTGGGTAGGGGTGTGTGTGTGTGTGTGTGTGTGTGTGTGTGTGTGTGTGTGTGTGTGTGTGTGTGTGTACACAAACTATTGTTCTATAAACCTACTAAGCTTATTTATGATTTTAAATATGGAGAAAATATTAGCTCCTCCACCGTGTCATATGAACTAACGTTGTTTATTATTGGATTACCATTAAAAATGCACTGCAGTCTTAAAAGCGTGTTATGGGCCCTTGATGAACCGACTTGGAAGACTACGAAGCGATCGGGATGTGGTTTCTGTGAAGAATGTTGGGAATACTTTGGACTGCCAGAGTAACTAACAACGATTGCATGGAAGAGGCTAATGAAAATCGAACATTATATACAACTTTAAGAAAGAGATAAACTGCTTCAATTGGTCGTGTGATCAAAGAGAGGCATCGGTGATAATGGGGACAACGGGGAAGATTGTAGAAAAAGAGGCAGAGATGGATCAAGAGAAAGGATGATGGATGTCCTGAGACATGGAGAAATATCATCAGCAGAGTTGATCCAGAGCACCAACCACCGAAATCTGCGGAAAAGGCATGAATTGTCTACGTCTGCTGGCAAGTGAACATGATAATGAGTCAACACAGGATTAAGCTATGCTGCACTTCTCGATGATAGTTATCCTTATTTTAATATATATGCCATGTATCCTAACTCTGCAGTAATCTAGAACTTATCACGAGCCCAGAAGGGAATCTAGCATTCTTTCACAGAATATTACTTAAAGTAGTCAAAACAATGTTGCTTGCATGAGTTTAAAAGAAAACATTACCGCCAAGCTCAGGTATGCTCATCTCAACTCAGCATTTCCGGTTCTGTGATGAAGAAGTTACGGGCGCAATTCGTAATCCAGTATACCGTGTTAGGAACACAGCTGCGGGAGATGTGACAGGCGGATTGCCTTGCGTTGGTTTTTATACAATAGTATGAATGCTAGTCGTTCAAAAAGCAATGGCAAACTACTGGACGTAAACTTGACAGGCAATCAAAAACAGCCATACATTGCTGGGGTTGATTGCGAAGTCATGTAAAGGACATACAGCTAACTGAACAACTCAGCCTATATATATAAAAGTTACTGATTGCGGTGAGACATAAAAGTGTAAATGTGCTATACAGAGCCAAACCTGATGTATGCATCAAGGATCTGAATAATACCTTACAAAAGCTGGGAAACAATAGCTTCATAGTAGCAGAACTGTGGCTTCCGAACAACAGGAGCATCATACTTTTGCAGAGACTAAAAATCAGATGAGATAGTAATTAAAAGCAGCACACCAACACATCAATTTGACCAGAGAAATTACGCTAAGAGAATCTATACTTTCTGAGCATGCTGTGGGGAGAAACAAACTTGAAAACGTAATGACAACTGCCACATTGATAAGAAAGGAGAAAGTGAATGACAACGATATATAACTAGGTATATGGCTTATCCATACGACATATTATAGACAAAGTCGCATACCTGATGCGAGAATCCAACACCTGTGTTTGTCGGTATGTCGGATGGTACATACTTAATAAACAAATGTCGTAGCAGAACCTGATGTGGGGATGTGAGGTGTTAGAACTATCACATTTCGTAGCCCTACAGTAGTGAGTGTCGAGAACTTACACTGAACCCGCATCTGACAGCTTTCACGACATTGCAAGCATAACGTCCTAAATATTACATCAAGGAGCCTGAAATAAAGATAAACAAGAGGGCATCAATTGAAAACTTAAACGTTTTATTTTTTGGGCGAATATATTCTGAAAAGGCTTGCGAACGCGGTTCGTGAGCCGGGTACCAGGAGTTCGAAGCTCAGCTGCGACGGATTTGTGCGGCAGACCGTGTCGCGTTGTGTTATAACGTGCTGGTATTGGAGCCGGTCGTTCAGAAAGCAATGGTAAACTACTGAACGTAACACTTGCCTAGTACATCAACAGCAGCTGAAAAATGCTGGTGTTGACTGCAACGTCCCGTAAGGGATACGCAACCAAAAAAAAAATATTCTGAAAAGATAAAGAACAAATGTTTCATTTTTTTTTATGTAGTCACCACTGCGTTCAATGCAAGTCCCCCAGTGCCAATAAAGTGCTTGGGTTCGTGAAGAAAAAAAACATTTTCTTGGTCGCGTATGTAACCACTCTAAATTAACTACTCGGTAAGCCTGACCCTGTCGGGAACAGTCTGTCACAGAAGTCACGGCGTTTTAAAACTTCCTACTTCACTCATACACTTGTTGGACTGACAGGCATGGGACGCCATACTTGACCTTCATTCGCCGATGAATGTCTATAGGTTTAACCCCTTCACTGATAAAAAATAAAGGATATCAGAACGCTATTGCTCTTTGTTGCATGCCAGAAGTGGGGCGGTCATCTTTAAACTGTCCTTATGACATCACCATATTGGTGTGCACCGTGATATCACGTGCTTGACACTCTTGCCACCCTAAACAAAAATATGGACAGGTTACAAGACAATGGCAAGGTTACTGTTCCCCATCCCCACCTCCCACCACCCACCCTACCCCATATAATATTATTTCACATATTTCTACTTCAGGTAAAAGTAAGTTTCTATGTTGTTAAATCCCTTCCCTTTCAATCTTCTACTTCTATATAAACACACAATTGCACTTTATTTGTCGTTCCTTTTCCCATTATTACATAATCCACTGCAAGAGAAAACGATACAAGACTTGATCCTATTCTTAATTCCCTAGATTTGAGAAGTTGATCCGCCCTTGTTACTGATCCGTTCAAGGCTATTCCAGGCAGCAAAGCTGTGAACAAATCCTTGCAAGAATGACGTGTATTGGGGATTATCATGTTTTGTTTATACACGGCACAGGTTCTTGAAATACGTCACGGGGTTCCTGACATCACACTTTCTATTAAGAATCTGATTAGGAGTTAGGGATAATTTTAAGAAATTTTAAATGAACTCGTAAGGAACAGTTGTTTCAGGATCATCGAGGCGTGCTAAGGTTATTTTTGAGTTGTAGGTTTTTTGATCAATCGGCATTAGGTTGTTCTTGGATAGTATGAATAGATCGTGACAGTAATTGGGAATATACCCCCTAGTACATATGAACGGCTGGTACACTTACGTCGTACCCACTCCAGTATTAATAGCACGACTTTTCAATTGTAGTCACGGGATCAGCAACTATCACTACTGGCTGGCATGTACAGATCACTGCTCATCGCCTCTATACGCCATATTGCAGACTGAATAAATGCATGCATAAGATCTCGTCAGTGTGAACATGCTGACCCAGACTAACAAAACAAACTGTTACACATATGCTGCAGGTTTGTCCTCTATACTACGGTGAGTAAACACATATGCTATCCTACTGAGTCAACTTTAACAACAACAACAACAACAACGACAACAAACGGGGGGGGGGTGCTATGAAAGTCTCCCTGGCCGAGGAGTTTGCAGCTTCCTCTGTAACCCCGAATACTCTCGTGGTTGACGTGAGCGCACGAGAATTGGAAGCGGTTTGAGTCGTGCCAGTGACTTATGCGAGTGTGGAGCCGGTCGCCCAGAAAATCGTGGCGTGCTGATGAGCGTAATCTAGCCGAGGAATCAACATACAGCTGAAAGATGCTGATGTTGACCGCAATATCCTGAAAGCGGATGGAAACGCGGGGAAAAAAATCCTTTACAGGACATTGCAGTCAACACCAGCATTTGTCAGCTTCTGTTGATGTCTTGGCAAGTTTTACGTTCAGTAGTTTGCCATTGTTTTCTGAACAACCGGCTCACATCCCCTTGTAAGTAACCAGCGCGACGCGATCCGCTGCCGAATCTCACACAACTGTGTTTCGTACGAGAATATACGGGATTACGAACAATGTCCTTACGACCTTCGCCAGAAAGACCGGCATTAATATACAATACTCTAACGAAATACAGAGTACAATAAAATGCCAGATTAGTCAGCATGTAAAGTCTAGTTAAGTGGTTAATACACCTACATAACAACACAGTTGTTAGCGGTTCAGTTCCTTGAGATGCCAGGCTTGATTCCAATTCGTTCGTTCGTTCAGTGCTGCTCTGGTACCGGTCCAGGCTCACAAAATGTATAATTTTCGCTCTATAAGTCTAATGTCGGCATTTCGAGTTTCATTTGGTCACTGAAAATATGGGTGACAGAACGCGCCTTCGGAACGTTGTAATGATATGTCATTATACTTACGTATTGTTATTGACAACACGAACGACATTCGTGAATTTGTAATCTTGAAACTTCTAAATTGTTGTATTCTTGTCCAAGCAGAGGTATAGATCGCATACAATTTGTTAATGAAAAAAGAATCAGCTCAAACAATCTACTGCAGATACAGAAAACCACGCAGCTTTCCCACGCCTTGAGGTAGTGGGGGATTATGGTTTATTAAGTTAGTTGCATATCCTTTTCAGGATAAATTGCATTTAGCCCCAACATTTTTTGACTGTTTGTGATTTCTTGTCAAGTTTACCTTCAGTAGTTTGCCATTGCTTTCTGATAGACCGATACTCTTACTATTGTATGAAAATCAACGCAAGGTGGTTTTCGAACACAATGGGAGGGAATACAAATTACATGCGTAAACTGTTGGCCACCTTGTCGGCGTGCTTATGGTGCTAGCCCCATAATTGTACAGGAATAATTCCGGATGCTTATCTTAGACAGGGTCGTCATGAGAGTTCAGGTCGTAATTTAATTACAATCCCGTCTCCATAGGGATTAGAAGAGAGGCCCGCTGGGCCGGCAGCAAGGTATGTTTGCCACTATTCCACTGCTCTCGTGGATAATAGTGTTCATGACATTACAATACACGAGTGGGATCCACAATGTGTGACTTCTGACCTATTCTATTGTATTTCGTTTATAGAGGGAAGCTGTGTTAATAGTTACCCGTTGTATTAGATTGGGTCGACCGCACAGCAGTAGTGGCTGGCAATCTTGACGCCTGGTAAGTCACAAACGCCCAATACATGATATTGACTGAAACGTCCTGTTAAGGACATGTAGCTAAGTACATTTTAAAACTACTAAAATGCCTTGTCATGGGTGTTACTGATTTGTTACAGGCTCATCAGATTAGTCCAGAAGAATTTAGGGCAATAACCGTCTGCAATAGAAGGGCTTATATCATCGGTTAAGACAAAAGGAGTCAATTTCAAAATTGTTTGGGACAAAAGGAACAAAGGTGATAGCTCTACAGAACCTAGTACAACCTCCGCATTCATGATCAGCTGCATGTGTCTCAAGCAACCGTCTGCAGTGCGTCTTCTTGGTGCTCTAATACATGTGGTTTACAGTACATCTCTTCGTCAAACATCTTGCTTTATCTCTCTTTTCCATGCTTGTCCAGACCATCCTTTAACAAAGAGTTGTATCTGTATGTATACCTGGAGCCTGACCTTATTCTTGTTAAGTAATTTGTCGTTCAATCCCATCGTTTGTAATACTGCCTTGCTTGTTAGTTTCTTCTGAAATGATGTTCTTTTTTATTCGTCAATATCTTTAATTTTACCATGAATTTTATCACTCATTGTTCATGTTTCTCAATCATTCAACAATGAGAGTAAAGTTATCATTTCATAATTCAAATTTTTAAACCGTTCTTTAGTTGTGAGAAGCTGTTTCCTTGTGTTAAATATATATTTTTTTTTTTTTCGCTCGCTCGCTTTGAATTCAAGTGTAGTCTATACACATGCTAATACATTATGTGCACTGGTCTGGACTGATGTTTGCGTGTGGAATAGCTTTCCTTATTAACAGTGTCCCTCGCCATCATGCGAATTCTCTTCGACTTCAGAGGTACTTCTAATGTACGTCCCCACATCAAGGACGAGAAGTCAACATTTTAGGCCAACTGACCGGTGTCGGGGTTGAACCTACTATCTCGGCATCAGCACACCGGGTGTTTAAGGGCGAGGATTCTTATCAGTTCCGCCAACTGACCTGCGCTAATTGTCTGCAACACGGGGTGTTCCTAAACGGCCACCCATCTAAGTACTAACTGTGTTGAATATTATTTTGAATACCATCTGTGTTGAAGGGCTTAAGAATGCAATTCTTAATCTTGCATACTGCTTTCGAAACACAGCTGTGAGATATTTGGAAGCAGAACGCATTGCATTGGTTTTAATACAATAATATGGTTGCCGGACGTTCACAAAACAATGAAAAACTACTGAAAATAAATTTGCCAAGAAGTAACAATCTGTAAAAAATAAATTGGGGTAGACTGTGATGTCTTGCAAAGGATACACATCGACCTTTTTTTTTAATTATCTGCCTTGTTTCGTCCGTACACTGTGTAGATAAACGAGTTAAGTGGGAGGAAATGGCTACAGCAATAGCAAAGATTTCTAAGTTAATGCTAATACATACTTGATTCACAACTGAGCCCCGAGAAATGTGTTGGTCAGATGGCACACTGACCACAACATGTGCACGTCACACCTCATCACGGGTTTATCAGCCATTCTCTGCCCGAAAACATCGCTGAGTTTTTGGACCGGTTCAGTAATGAGCAAGCTGGCACGTGTCGATATGCTATTACATGCATCAACAAACACGTTGGCATTTGTGTGAGGAATCTGAAAGTGATTTGCTCAAAAATACTGAATGTGACATTGTAATGATTGGGAGTTATCGAACTGTGGTTTTAATAATAAGGGATGAGGGATTGTAATACTCCCAAAATTATGTGAGGTAATGGTTTGGATACCTACACTTTTTGGATCAGGGCGAAACCTTATGAGGTCAAGTTTGAGGACCAGCGTATATTACATTCCCTGAGTATTTGGAGATCGAGGAACCTAAAGATTATGATTGCGCCGAATTTTACCAAATTTGCATCATTTTCTTTTGCCTTGTATCACTCACTGAGACATAAGCTCTCAAATAACTCACGATAAACTGTCATGTCTTTTTGCCTACTCCTGCAGCTTCGTTCATCTTTCCCGCATAATAATCATCTCGGAGGTTAGCCATGCCGAATGGATGAGAACGCTCTTTCTTAAACATCCTTTGTGCTAATGCCGAGATAGCGAGTTAAACCCCTACTGGTTTTTTGTCGAAGTGGTTAAGCATTTAATTTGCAATCCCCCATACGGCATTCGAAACACAGCTGCAGGCGATTTCGAAGCAGACGGATTTGTATTGGTTTTTAAATAATTGTATGCATTTCCGTCGATCAGAAAGCATGTCTAGTTACACTATACGTGTGTCTTCTCAATGCGTGTTCTATTGAGATCCAGTCTTTTCCTAACCCAACTCTTGATTCACTGGAGTAGGTTTAGTTCTCTCGGTGAACTGCACGCTGGTGAACTGTACCACTATCGTAGTAAAGCTTCAAAAAATTAAGAGATGCTACCTACAGCAGGGGGAGATACGGTGGTGTAGTGGCTAATCGATGGTCATGGGTTCATATCCGCATCGACGAGGTTTTTTTAAAAATTGATTTATGCTCCTAGGTCGACCCAGCCCAAAATGTATACCAGAATATGTCTTGGAAAGTAAGGGCGACTGACGTGATATTGACAGCTTAGCCCTTAGAGAGCCGATACACACACCCACACAAACACACGTATATATATATATATATATATATATATATATATATATATATATATATATATATATATATATATATATATATATATATATATATATATATATATATATATATATTGTTTGGATGGTTGTTAAGCTGATTAGGATGTCTGGAGGACACGGTCACTGTTGGAATGTGTCGGGATAGAATTCAAATATAATTCAGCAACAATAAAAAGGTCCAGGGTGTGACACAACTCCAACAATTCTCGAAGCAGGCAAAATTAACGGCAATGAAAGATCTGAAGGCCGGCAATCATATAGTTGAAGGCATAATTTATTAGCCCAACGGTCAAGTCTATTGCATTTCCAGACGATCAATGAAAAATAATAATGTACGTTTACCGGGCCTGTTATTGCCAGGCGGGACGGTAATTACAATCTTAAATATATACAATATATCGTTGAAAGCGCTAGACCCTAATGATTCTCAGATCCACGCCCCGGTCCTTCTGTCATTCCCAGTCTGGATAGATTTGACCTTGCCGTGACGTTCTAAGTCCCGTTTGGATATGTTCACATCTCTCCATTATTTTGGGCTCATATGTATCGTTCATGAATCTTCTCGTTATCCTCTGCAATATGTGTTGGCCATGATAACGTTGTCCTGCCAGTAAATATCTTCCACGTTCCAGATAACTTCAACGTGCTGCCTTTCTTGGCCAGCTCTCTGATCCGAATGTTTGTTGTTGTTGACAATTCTCCTGACGTATTCTGTTTTTTACGTCAGTCTCTTAGTTTCTACCAACATTTGGTTCGCGACTTTGTTACGAACTTTGGTTTACGTCATATCCATTGCGCTACTACTTGGCAATCACAAGGATTTCAAAAGTAATGAGTAGTCACAAATCTGCTTGTTCTTAAAGGTTTAAGTAATTCCTTTGCCCTTTGTGTCATATGATGTTTAATAGTGTCTTTTCCTTCTTTGATTGCCGATTAATGCATAAGTCTTATTGTGTGGGTCGTGGAAATGTTCAGAGAACGTTCATGTCAGACTTTGGACTAATAACAACACAAGATATACTACTGCAAGACAAATGGAGATATAATAAGACAAATGGAGATATAATAAGACAAATGGAGATATAATAAGACGAATTACCTGGGAACTTTAGCATTAAAAAGCATGACAATACATGGCGTTATATAACACTACTAAACATGACAATACATGGCGTTATATAACACTACTAAACATGACAATACATGGCGTTATATAACACTACTAAACATGACAACACATGACGTTATATAACACTACTAAACATGACAATACATGACGTTATATAACACTACTAAACATGACAATACATGACGTTATATAACACTACTAAACATGACAATACATGACGTTATATAACACTACTAAACATGACAATACATGACGTTATATAACACTACTAAACATGACAATACATGACGTTATATAACACTACTAAACATGACAATACATGGCGTTATATAACACTACTAAACATGACAATACATGACGTTATATAACACTACTAAACATGACAACACATGACGTTATATAACACTACTAACATGACAATACTGACGTTATATAACACTACTAAAGCATGACAAAACATGACGTTATATAACACTACTAAACATGACAATACATGACGTTATATAACACTACTAACATGACAATACATGACGTTATATAACACTACTAAACATGACAATACATGACGTTATATAACACTACTAAACATGACAATACATGGCGTTATATAACACTACTAAACATGACAATACATGACGTTATATAACACTACTAAACATGACAACACATGACGTTATATAACACTACTAAACATGACAATACATGACGTTATATAACACTACTAAACATGACAAAACATGACGTTATATAACACTACTAAACATGACAATACATGACGTTATATAACACTACTAAACATGACAATACATGACGTTATAAACCATCATTATACAAAATGACATTTACTGCTTATAGTTCCTTGTGGTATAGGTCAGGAGAGGCGGGGGGGGGGGGGGGGGGGGGAACTCTTGTGCCTGAGGAATTAATTAGCCAGACGCTTAGCAAGTGCAGTCGCCCCGAAATGTACAGGTTAGGGGTTTCTTTTTGCCCCCGACAGAAAAGTCTACTAAGCATGATAGTACATAACCTTATGCGACACTTCTAAACATGACAACACATGATATTATAGGACACAACTAAACATGACAACACATGACATTTTATGAATCAACTAAACATGACAACACATGACATTATATGTCACAACTAAACATGACAACACATGACATTATATGACACAACTAAACATGACAACACATGACATTATATGACACAACTAAACATGACAACACATGACATTATATGACACAACTAAACATGACAACACATGACATTATATGACACAACTAAACATGACAACACATGACATTATATGACACAACTAAACATGACATCACATGACATTTAATGCACATCTAAACATGACAACACATGACATTATATGACACAACTAAACATGACAACAACATGGCATTATATGTCACAATTAAACATGACAACCATGACATTATATGACACAACTAACATGACAAACACATGACATTATATGAACACAACTAAACATGACAAACACATGACATTATATGTCACAACTAAACATACACACATGACATTAATATGACACAACTAAACATGACAACACATGACATTATATGACACACTAACATGACACACATGACATTATATGACACAACTAAACATGACAACACATGGCATTATATGTCACAACTAAACATGACAACACATGGCATTATATGTCACAACTAAACATGACAACACATGGCATTATATGTCACAACTAAACATGACAACACATGGCATTATATGTCACAACTAAACATGACAACACATGACATTATATGACACAACTAAACATGACAACACATGACATTATATGTCACAACTAAACATGACAACACATGACATTATATGACACAACTAAACATGACAACACATGACATTATATGTCACAACTAAACATGACAACACATGACATTATATGACACAACTAAACATGACAACACATGACATTATATGACGCAACTAAACATGACAACACATGACATTATATGACACAACTAAACATGACAACACGTAACATTATATGTCACAACTAAACATGACAACACATGACATTATATGACACAACTAAACATGACAACACATGACATTATATGACACAACTAAACATGACAATACATGACGTAATATAACATCACTAAACATGACAAAGCAGAACATGATTTCACATGGCTTGGCATGGCATGATACGACAACATTCTACGGTGGTATAGTAGACATTAGGAATGTTTATAGACGCAAGAGAAATTCTACCTACCGCATACTGGGCTTAAACCTGCCTCATACATTTACATCTCAGAGAATAGTGACCCTATATATATTAATGAAATGGTCCAGTATTTATAAAGTAACATATAGAAGATATGTTTTGATGGTATGAGGCGAGGGTATTCAGAAAGCAATGGCAAACTAAAGAACGTAAATATACTTAGTAAATTACAAACGATCAATACATATACAGTGAATAAAAACATATACTGGCCCACTGAGTCAACTTAAAGGGAAAGCATGTATGAAACTACTTTGATATGAAATAAAACTCGGTGCATTGAAGTTGATCCTATCGACTTACAGCCGCCTTTAATCAATCATTTGTTGCACTAACCCAATCTATCACTGTCACATAGAACCAATGTATCTTTGATACATTACAACATTATATCTTCAACTGTTAATTTGACACACAGAAATGCATTATTTCAACGCCCTCTTCCACCATCGTTGATTACTTTCAAGTAACATTTTTGGGGGATATAAAAAGTAATGAAATGTTAAGTTTAGTTAGTTTAGTTGTTGGATCAACATCACGGCACACGGTTTAACCCATAAGTGCTCCGTTTTCCTCCTAACTCAAATCTGCGTTTTTTACGTGCGCAACAATACACACGGGTGTCCGATCTCACTACCCAGAGACCAGGGGACATTTTATTACTAGAAGTCCAGGTGGATTTTTTAAATAAATCCCGGTCCTCACCGGGACCTGAACCCGTGACCTCCAGCACTCGAGGCGGACACCATACCTCGAGACTACTCAGCCCCCCCAAGTAATGAAATGACTACTCGGAACATAAATTTGTATACATGGGTGTGAAATAAAACCTTAGATTGATATGTTTACCCCTAGACGTTAGTTATACACAGAGCAATTATATAATGGTCGACGACCGCTCATCGATATCTGAGAACGAATGAATTATTTATGACGACCTATCAGTTTACACTTTCGACGATGTGTGGTTTGCGAAATAACATTTTACTGAACAAGAAGGATCATTCAAACAAACTGGAGTATTCTATGCAATAAGACAATATCGTTGAATGTAAGAGCGAACTGAAATGTTGTATAAGTAAGTCACACAGTTCTGTGGGATGACCGGTATATGAAAACAAAGCACGCAGTTCTTTGCAGCCGGTTTGGGAGGACTGATTAAAAAAAGGGATTCGTAAGTGCATCAATGTTGGTAGAAAATGTGTTGAGAAATAGAGGGACAATGTATGTAGAAAAATCAACTGTTTCAAATTATTTTAATGTGTAGTTATTCTTATACAGCCATTTCATTTGTGACTTACTTATTAACTTACCCTCGTAGATGAAATCGATATTGCATTATTTATGATATGTATAAGCTATATTCATTCATTCATTCATTCATTCATTCATTCATTCATTCATTCATTCATCACATACATGCATGCAGGTATTCATTCATTCATTCAGTAGCATGTCCTTTGCAGAACCTCGCTCCCATAACAACTTTCCTGAAAACTTCTCGATCACAAGCAAGATGTGCAGCGTCTGATACACCCATCTGGAGTTCATCCGCCACATCCTGAACCCATCATCTCTTTGGCTGTCCTCTTCCTCTTTTCACAGGCATATACCCCGCCATTATTGTTATCTTTAAACTTTCATGACTTTTCAAATGACCACAATATTTCAATTTACTTTGTTTTATTGTCTTTAATAGCCAATCTCCTTCAATAATCAGGAATGGGTGCAATTGTTCTTTTCTCCAATACCCAATATATTCTTAGAACGCGTCTATAACATTTTTATTCAAAGGCAATTATGTGCTTTTCAGCTTGTTTAGTATGTGTCCAGGTCTCACAGGCATATGTTGCAATGGGAAAGATGCATGATCTTAACAATCTAATTTTTGTAATTCTATCTGTCTCATTCCATAATTTATTCAGTTATTTTAGTCTCTGAAGAGCAATATATAGTCGTTGTTTGATTTCTTTCAATGCGTCACCATTGTTAGTAATCAATGACCCAAGATATTCGAAATTTTCCACCACCTCTAATTTTGCCTCATTAACATATTTCTTTCTCCATAGTAGTTATATCTGTATGCAATATCTGTGTTTTTGCTATGTTAAGATATAAGTTGTGATTTTCATTATTCCTTTGTGTTGAGGTTATTAGGTTTTCTATTCCATTCTGTGATGTGGATAGTAATACTGTATCATTAGCATATCGAATCTCTGGTATTTCATAACCGACCAATATGTATGGCATCATATTGCTCTCTGGTTATATCATCTCTATAAGCTATATAAACAATCTATTTCGTATTTTTGAGAGATACCAGTAACAAAGGTCTATAGCCTATGGATTAGTGAAACACTGTTTCACTGTTCATCGATATACCGAGTCGATTGTTCAAAATCAGCCGCTAACGATTTAGGGGCAGATCTATTTGCTTTGCTTTCGAGGACATGAGGAGTGGGCATTCAGAAAGCAATGGCAAACTGCTGAACGTAAATTTACCTAGTAAATCACACACTCAGAAAGCAATGGCAAACTACTGAACGTAAACTTGCCAAGACTTGCAATAAAATGCTGGTATTGACAGCGATGTCCTGTAAAAAGGATATGCAAAAAAAAATCAAAAAATCACAAACAGCCAATAACTACTGACGTTGATTGCAACTGCCTGTAAAAGGACATGCAGCTAACTTTAACTAGAAACAACATTCAAGTTTGACAACTGAACAGCAACTTCATCTACACCCCCCCCCCTCTCTCTCTCTCTCTCTCTCTCTCTCTCCCCCCCCCCCCCCCCCCCCCCCCAAATCGTCTCCCGAAGTCAGAGATGCATGAAAACTATTCCCTGGATAACTCGTAAACATCTATTGATTATTTCCCTTTCCCCATGTCTTGACCACCATTACGAATACACTCCCCTGATCATGTCTTAACGACACCCAGCATGCTTGTCGCTCCACGCTGACCTGTACATTCCTTGCGACTATTGTCCGGTCTTCCCTGCCGTTGCCTGTTTGCGCAGATAACAAGACTAAAAAGATTTCAACTCTAACGCGGAACAGGCTTGGCATTGCTCGATCAGATTAATAGGACGTCGGTCACTTCAAACGGCATGTGTATGCATTAAACAGCTGTGCTTCTCTTTCGTAATTTAGTGGATGTATGCCTCTAACTTGAATTACTTCCAGTGTTTAGAGTATTTTATTAGAGTATATATTTTCACTATTAGTTGGATTATGTGAGCAACTCGTCCACTGATTGACTGACTGACTGACTTACTAACTCTCTCACTCACTCACTCGCTCTCACTCACTCACTCACTCACTCACTCACTCACTCACTCACTCACTCACTCATACTGCGTGTATAAGTGTGTAGAACCGTTTATGCCTTTAGGCGTCCGAGCGTCTATAATTTAATTTGCATCTGTATACACGTGCACGTAAACGTTCAGGTATTTGTAGGTGTGTAGGTAGGTAGTCAGGTTGGTAACTAGGCAGGTGTATTGGTAGGCATGTAAGCATATATGTATGTGCATACGTACGTACGTCCGACAACATGTACGGTGGTGCTTGTATGTGGGTATGTGTGTATATGTGGGTATTTGTTTATAAATATATATGTGTGTGGAAGAGGGGGGGGGGGAGGGGGGCTACATGTATTATGCTGTTGAAATAAACTATGCACTAAATTCAGTTGAGGAGACAAAAGTGGAATTCCAGACTTCATTGGACCCTCACATATATCGCGCTCACCATACCCAACACCCAACATTGTGCCAACGGCTTCGTGCGGATGAGCGCAATTGAAACGGTACAAGCCTTATCCTGTTGTAGGGAAATCCAACCTAAAGACTAATTCAACCCAAATAATGGGCCCTCAAGATGGCGAGGGACACTGGTAGTAGGAAAAATATCATCCACACGGAAACATCAGCCCAGTGCACTAGAAGTAGTAACACGTCTATCATCAATCAGCATAATTCACGCGCCATCTCCACAATGAGGGTTGGCTGCAATGGATCTCTAACACTGTCTGTCTCTCGCCCTCACTGTACAGTCTGTCAGATTGATGTTCGTTCATCTTTTGATGTTATCTTCCCACTTGTGTCGTTTCCTATCTCATGCCTTCAACCTTACCCTCTAGTATGGTTTTATAAGAGTGTTATGTCTTTTGACCACATTCCAACTCACATACTTTGGTCTGTCAAGACTGCAAGGTCCACTCATGTCTTTTAACATGGCCAAAATATGTTCATTGCCTCTATTTTGTTTCTTCTATCGACTCTCTTTTCACTCCTAGTTTTTCTAGAACCTCTGTATTTTATTATTTTTGTTTCCATGAAATACAACATAATCTTCTGTATATCCACATCTCCAGGGCATCTATTCGACTTTCTAATTATACGCTCAAAGTGTACGCGTATACACTACGCGTGAGATCGTAGCGATCGAATGTGAAAAGGAAAAAAAAAAAAAACAATTAAAAAGCACGAATGGCATTTGCACGCCAAAAAATACCATAATCAAATTGTTATATGAACCAATTTTCTGTACTAATAATTGGGGCTGTACGCGCCTACCAGGCTGCCTGTGTGAAAGCCAACAACTGCCTGGGCCAGACAGTAAACTGCGGTGCTGTCAACACCAGGCATAGATTATTTATCCAGTCAGTAGCAAAGGGCCCGTGTGTTGTGTGTTTGCTGGTGTTTATTTGAGAGGTCCCTCACGCCAAATTTACTTACACGAGATGCGTGACGTAATATTCCTATCCCCTAATTTCACTCTTGTATCCCTACTCTGATCTGTGTCTGCCAGCTTGTGTAGGCTGTCAACTGTCTATCTGTCTGTCCCCTCCCCCCACCTCTCTCTCTCTCTCTCTCTCTCTCTCTCTCTCTCTCTCTCTCTCTCTCTCTCTCTCTCTCTCTCTCTCTCTCTCTCTCTCTCTCTCTCTCTCTCTCGCGATATTCTTTCCGATATACCGCTAATGACAATCACTGAAGTATTCATTTACCTCAGTAACCTAACAAACACAACCTCATCTGGGTTAGATGGAATCAGCAACCGAATTCTCCGTTGTGCTGCGCCAGTGATCTGTATATCACTAACCTATGTATATAATCAGTGTCTCACCAAAGGCCACTTTCCATCAGCTCTCAAAATCGCAAAAGTGTACCCTCTTCTTAAATCTGGTTCATTGGACAATGTTCTCCCGAACAATTACAGACCCAATTCCTTACTATCATCACTATCTAAGCCACTAGAAAAACACATCCATAAAGTAACATTACAGTATTTAGTTCGTAACAAGCTTATTGTTGACAGCCAATCAGGATTTCGACCAAAATATTCTTGCCATACGGCCCTAACAAACATGATAGAAAATTGGCACCAGAATATAAACAACAACAGTCTACGTGGAACTGTGTTTATTGATTTCAAGAAAGCATTTGATATGATAGACCATGTTATTTTAATTTAAAAACTTGAGACAATGAAAATTGGCCTTAATGTAGTCACTCTAATATCATCTTTTCTATCAAACAGAAAGCAAGTAGTATCACATAATAAATCTCTGTCTCAAACCATTACCTTCAATATTGGAGTACCGCAAGGCTCTAATCTTGGCCCTCTATTATTTGCCATATATATTAACGATCTACCTTTGCATCTTTCGTCGTCCTGCGATCTATTTGCAGACGATTGTACAGTGTACACAAACGCTGAAAACTGTATTTTACTGGAGTCGTCTTTACAACAAGAATTAAATAATGTAGTTAGGTGGAGCTATTCAAACCGTATGCAAATTAACATCACTAAAACAAAATCAATGCTATTAACAACCAGACAAAGACTTCAAACTCTAAGCTCACACACATCACTTCAACTTCACATCGATAACATGCCAGTAGAAAGTGTAATTGAGCACAAAACATTAGGCCTAATCATTGATAGAAACCTAACCTTTAATTCCCACGTTCAAGCGCTCATTAAACAAACAGCGAAAAAAGTCTACCAACTCGCCAAGATTAAAAACTTCCTTGATGAGGACACAAGGAAACTATTCTATACTTCTCATATACAGACACACTTTGACTACTGCTCTACAATCTGGGACGGTTGTTTTAATTCAAACACCAAGCGACTTTACTCACTCCAGAAACGGGCCATTAGTCTAATTTATAGCAAACATTTATCTGACAATCCTAGCCTGTATAAACGCCTTCAGTTACTACCACTCCGCAAACGCCTGCTTTTCAATAAAGCTAAACTAATTCACAAAATCCTGCATCGGAATGCCCCAAATTACCTTTGGCCATTTTTTAAATATAATGCTAGACACAGTAATCGTTTAAATATATTACACATTCAGAAGCCTAGGATTGACTTATACAAAACAAGCTTAACGTACTCCGCAGCTCAGCTGTGGAACAATCTTCCACAAGAAATCAAAGACATCACCAATCCCTATTCATATAATCGCAAATTATTCGAACACTATCTCAGTACGGATTACCTTCCCCCTTAATAATAGAGATAATAATAATAATAACAAAACCCTAGTATAACAGCCAGTCCCCTTTTGATAGGCCAGTATATTCCACATGGCTAATAACAAGTGTCAGATCATTATCTAATATTACTGAGTCGTGTAGTTTTGATGTTCGCATTTTTCCCATGCCTTTATAATGCATATCTTTCATATTGTTGCTGTTCTCTGTAAGCCTTGAATGGTGTGTGAATGAAATAATATATGACAGAGAGTGATAGAAGGGCAGAATGTTAGACGGGCCTGCGTGCCCAATTCTTAACCTTTTGAAAATAAAGTTTGTTCGTTCGTTCGTTCGTTCGTTCGTTCTCTCTCTCTCTCCATATGTCAACCTCCTTAGATCTCACTCTGAACATGCACAATAGATAATTGACATAGGAAAGTTGAGTGGTTGGAAGGGCTGAATGTAAGACGGGCCTGCGTGCCCAATTTATGATCTTAAAATATTAAGTTCGTTCGTTCGTTCTCTCCGTCCATCCACCTATATTTTCATATCCACCTCTCTCTCTCTCTCTCTCTCTCTCTCTCTCTCTCTCTCTCTCTCTCTCTCTCTCTCTCTCTCTCTCTCTCTCTCTCTCTCTCTCTCTCTCTCTCTCTCTCTCTCTCTCTCTCTCTCTCTCTCTCTCTCTCAGTATAATATTTAATTAACTGTTAGGTGAATATAACTTCATAGGTCATTCATTCATTCATTCATTCATTCATTCATTCATTCATTCATTCATCCAATCATTCATAAATTTATTCAGTAGTATGTCCCTTGCAGAACTTCACTCCCATAATAGCCTTTCGGAAAACTTCTCGGACATACGCAAGATGTCCCGCGTCCGGTACGCCCATCTGGAGATCATCCGTCACATCCAGCACCCATCTTCTCTTTGGCCTTCCTCTCCCTCTCTTCCCGGGCATATACCCGTCCATTATTGTTCTCTCCAAACTTTTAGGACGTTGCAAGTGACCAACATATTTCAAATGTCTTTTTTTAAATCGTCTTTAGTAGCCAACCTTTTTTTTCAGTATTCAGCTCTTGTCGTATTGGTGCATTTGTTCTTTTCTGCATCCAAGATATTCTTAGAACTCGTCTATAACATTTATATTCAAAGACATTTATGCGCTGTTCAGCTTGTTTAGTATGTGCCCGGGTCTCACTAGCGTATGCTGCAATGGGAAAGATGCATGTTCTTAAAAATCAATTTTAATTTTTTAGTTCTACCTCGCCCTCCACAATTTATTCAGTTGTTATAATTTGTGAACAGCAATAGATATTTGTCTTTTAATTTCTTTCCTTGTGTCACCATTGTTGGTAATTAATGATATTCTAAATTTTGTACCACCTCCATTTTTTTCTCATAAACAGATCATAGTTACATCAATTATATTTAATTAAAGTCAACAACATAAAAACCTATTGAATACCACCAGTAAACAAAATAACTGTAAACATTTTGAGAATATATGTCTCTTGGAAGTCAGTATTACTGAATGGATAGGAGTTCTCTGTGTGCTGATGTGGAGGTAGCCGGACAGTTGGACTCAAATATTGACTTCTCGTCCTTGACTTGGAAGTTTATACAACAACAGTGTATGCATAGTGAGAGCAACTGGAGGACACTCAGAACCCTTCACCATAAGATCTGGAGTACGACAAGGTTGTGTCCTGTCCCCTCTCTTGTTCATAACATATATAGACAACACATGTAAAGAAACCAGCCAAGCAGAGACAGCAAGAATACCGCATGAAGAGAACATAGAAGAAGAACCATCTGCAAATCTAACTATTAGAGAACTCCGGTTTGCGGACACCCAAGCACTAATAGCAAAATCAGAATCTGAATTACAACACCACATGAATAGTCTAAACGAAATGTGTAGGGAACATAACATGAAAATTAGCACAAGCAAAACAGGGGTAATGACTATAACTAAAGAAGAACAAACAACATCAATTCACCTAAACGAACATCCCTTGAAACAAGTAAAGAGTTTCAAGTACCTAAGAAGTATAATATCATCAGATGGCAGATCAGAAGGCGAGATCGAAAATAGGTGCAATAAGGCAAATCAACTCATTGGACAAATGGCACCAATACTAAAGAACAAACATGTATCAATAACTACTAAGAAAGCACTTTACAACACAATCTTCCTACCAACTCTATGCTACCGATGTCAAACCTGGACAATGACAGAAAAAGAGAAAAGAAAAATCACAACAACAGAAATGAGGTTCCTAAGAAGAATAGTGAACGTGTCAAGAAGAGATAAGATCAGAAATGAAGAAATCCGGACTAAAGTGGGGGTTAAAACAGCACTAGATTTCATTAGAAAGCAGCAAGTCAAATGGTTTGGCCATGCAAGTAGGTTACCAGTCAACATCATACCACAACAAGCAATGATGTACAGACCAGATGGAAACAGAGGAAGAGGCCGACCACATAAACGTTGGATGGAGAGAATAGCAGAGTCCGTGGGAATATCGATTATATGAAGCCAATAAAATCGGGCACTCACACGAAGTTTATACTTCACCTCGACACCGCAAGGTACAAGAGGAACACGATGGGATGAGAGATGAGAGTCCTTGACTTGGGGATTTTAATTACAAGAACCTCAGAAACCGGAGTGGGTTCTCCAGATCGCGAGGAAAAATGGTAATATGGAAAGCTAAAGAACACACACAAATCAATCCAGCGGACTAAAAGTAGTAGCACCTGTATGGACTATTTTTGAGCTCAAAGCGAGCGAATGAAACACACAAATAAGTATCTTTCCTGTGGCAACATAGCAATATGGATCGTACAACTTGTATGCAATCACAAATAAGTATCTTTCCTGTGGCAACATAGCCATATGGATCGTACAACTTGTATGCAATCACAAATAAGTATCTTTCCTGTGGCAACATAGCCATATGGATCGTACAACGTGTGCGCAATCACAAATAAGTATCTTTCCTGTGGCAACATAGCCATATGGATCGTACAACGTGTGCGCAATCACAAATAAGTATCTTTCCTGTGGCAACATAGCCATATGGATCGTACAACTTGTATGCAATCACAAATAAGTATCTTTCCTGTGGCAACATAGCCATATGGATCGTACAACGTGTGCGCAATCACAAATAAGTATCTTTCCTGTGGCAACATAGCCATATGGATCGTACAACTTGTATGCAATCACAAATAAGTATCTTTCCTGTGGCAACATAGCCATATGGATCGTACAACTTGTATGCAATCACAAATAAGTATCTTTCCTGTGGCAACATAGCCATATGGATCGTACAACTTGTATGCAATCACAAATAAGTATCTTTCCTGTGGCAACATAGCCATATGGATCGTACAACTTGTATGCAATCACAAATAAGTATCTTTCCTGTGGCAACATAGCCATATGGATCGTACAACTTGTATGCAATCACAAATCGAGACCTTTGCAGCTAAATGGATCGGACATTTATAAATTACCCTGGATCAAGAAAATGACACACTTTGACATTCTACAAGATCTGAAAATCCGTAGCAAATGATTCATAAACAGGATCATATCTCCTAAACCAGTGGTTCTCAACCTTTTTTGGCCCGTGCCCCCCTTCACCATATTTTCAGAACGTCATTCCCCCCCCCCCTCCCCAGCCCTTCCTATAAAAAATTTGGCCAATGCCCCCCTTCACCGTATTTTCAGAACGTCATTCTCCCCCCCCCCTTTCATATTTCCTATCTAAAAATCCCCCACCCCTACACAGTATACGTACAAATGGAAAGTAAATTTAATCCTATATACTAAAACAAGTCTAGACAATCCACATAAAACATGATTTGTGGGTCTACTTACTTTATAAAATGTATTTTAGAAGGGTGAGACGTACATAACTGTAAAGTATGAAGGGAAAAACAATATCAAGTTATCGGTTCTTGTATTAACGTGATCTTGAAATGGTCTTCATCAGTTATCAGTTATCCCCCTAAAATTCCCCCCTGGGGGGGGGAGGGGGGGGGGAATTCCCCACCGGTTGAGAACCACTGGCCTAAACTGATGATGCATTAGCATTACAGATCAGTCATAGTCGCTCAGAAAGAACAATAATGGAAAGCTTGAATCAAAGAACATTTGGGTTCGATCAATATGAAGAAGGATATATAACACTAAATACACCCTGGGCATGACTATGTGTGAGGGAGGAGAAATGGCGAAAGATCCAGAGACTATCATCCGGCTGTCATCACAGCGACGATCTACAAAATACCTGGTAAAGGATGATGATGAACGTCCAGTGTATTCCTTGTGGTGTTAGCACGAAGCTACCATCCGTGTCATATTTCTTACGAAGCCGCATTGGTGGCATATGAATACTCTTATAGTAAGTGTCATATTAATAAGACCACTGTGACATGTTAGATGATTGACAGAGGACCTAGTTTGTAGTGTTCTCTGGAGATATATCTTGAATAATAAATATACAAGATAAGGATATGATTTAGCACGTTTTGTCTAGAGGTCACTCATATGAGCTAATCATTCCCGCAATAGCCTTTTTGGAGAACCACTTTTCTTTGGCTCAAACCCCCACTGTGAGACCACTATGTATCTACACAGAAATTTATATAAGAAGAAAAAGGTTTCCCCTAAGACCAAAAGAAGATCTGGACTCTTCGCCTCTGTACAACTGAGGATCCATCTCTCTCATTATAATGTTGCCAGTGTGCTATTCGTCCGTCACATGAGATTTCCTTTCTTTATTTTGTCAGTGTGACCTATATCAGTTTGTCCCATTTCTTTGGGATTGTAGGACCCAATTATTTGTATACAAACTCAACAATAACTGTACATACATCTGTTGAACAGGACATCTACATGACAGGTTCTTGACAAGAGTGGGACATACATTTACATAGAATTGTTTACACCACAATTGTACAAGACATACATCATGAGATACTTGACAACATCTATACAAGACTTTTCACAATATGTATAATCAACCACAGCACTCAAGACAGTCACCAGAGACAAAACTTGACAGCAACAGTACAAGACATTCTCTTGAGACATGTACTTAAAACACTGGTTCATCAAATACACAATTTATTGAGCTGATGGTGAGTCTAGTGATGACCATTGTTTCATCTTCTGGCATGTCAACACTTCAATAATTACATTGAAAATGCATAAAATATGTCCAACATCCATGAAGATAAACATGATACACCACCCCCCCCCCCCCCCCATTACTCCACCAACTAATAACCAAACTCTCCTCCTCCTCTCCTCTCTAATCACCACTACACCATTGACTTTTATCTTTTCTTCTACTGTTAATGAGGGAAAACCAAGATAAGCCATAACCTGGGGCAAGCATAGGGACCTTCTGCTCCACTGGTCTGTTTAATCCTTTTAGCACCTATGATGGTGTTGGACAGCTCAGGTTGCAGTTCTCCCCATGATGATTTTCCAAGTCAGACTATTCCCTGCTGTCACAGTCTGAAGAAAAGTTCCAGCCTTGTCCTTCACTGGTGAGTTGACTGTTTATGAAGTTGAGACTTAGGGTGTTGTTCTACTTTTCCTGTAGAGGAAGATCTAAGATACAAATATGTCCCAGTCTTCTTCCTTCTCCTCAGTCTATCTCACTTACTCTGACTGTTCATGAAGTTGACACTTAGGAATTTGTTCTACTTTTCCTGTAGAGGAAGATCTAAGATACAAATATGTCCCAGTCTTCTTCCTTCTTAGTCTCTACAAGTCTTCATTCTGAAAAACACTGTGTGAGCACCAGGCTGGAGATTAACTAAGATAAGTCCTAGCCAAACAATCCATTGTCCCAGTCATTTCACCAGACGTCTTGAATGAGGTTCACCACCATTGACTTGTTGTTTAGTTCTCAGATGTCATTGATAATTATGATCACTGAAGTCTTCAGAACCATTCCTTTTGAGAACAGAATTGGTTCTGGATTTAGGGACTACTGGTTAGTTGTCCCAGATGATATATGGAAGGCTTCTCCACTGTCAGCGACTTGTGCGCTGCCGATTCTCAAGACTCCCCTACTTTCGCACCGCACGAAATAACAACTCGTGACATTTGCGAAAGGAATGCAATTTATTCAGAGCCGACATTTGAATGGCTCTACGAGCGTTGTACTTCATCATCATATACAACATGAATGCATTAACGTGATGATAGATGATGCTAGTATTTCACAATCTAAATGAACAGCCCTATGTTTGCCTATTGCCTAGAACTATAGCGTTGGTCAAGGATACGTCTGCTCTCTCTACCGTCTCCAGTCAGTCTGTCCACACGCTACACATTGCGTGGACAAGCACGGACACTCTCCTCCGTGCAGTAACTATTCTTGCGTGCATGGTCTTGCCAGCACGCTGGCTTGTGAGTTCGAGTAACCTGGCACCTCACGGTTACTCGTAAGGACAAGCTTGGGGAAAGCCCTCGCTCAGCTGTACTCGTTTACCTCTGGTCTGACACAAATGTGTCTCCTAGTGAGGCTATTAATAGTACTCGGTGTCTCTCCTGTCTGGGGTCACCCTACTAGACTATTGTTAACTAATATCGCCTTTGTAAGGCCTTATTGGAGATCCTGACAGGGTCCCTTCGTCTCTGGGAAGTGTTACTTTCCTTTTTCTTATGTTTGTAACACTTCTTGGTCACACACAAAAAATTGGTTCCTCCAATTTTGTCAGATCTCCAATAAGTTATAACTTTCTAGTTTGGGGATAGAACGACTATATTCTACCTTCATTCACAGTGTTTTATCTTTTCACTTGGCTAATTCAGTAGCCCATGTATCAGTATAGTTGGTTCTATAGATATCTTTGGGATTGGTAGTGAACCGGAAACCGTTGTCTTATGACTTATGTCTGGCTTCTGTCATTTGACCCTATGTCTTTTGACTTTCACCTATTGACTTCCGTCTTGACCTGTTACTCCAATTGACCGAAATGACAACCCACACACAAGTTGACTCTATTCTGAGTACAACACATGAGCACACAGTGTTCATGCTCCCATTAATATCCCCTCCAAATCTATACACACAGCTCTACTGTTCACCTTCTCGCTTCCGCATGTGAAAAGCTATATTCACTGTTACATTTAGGTTTCTAATAAGTTATTGTGTCCCCTGAATTTAAAGTTGTTGTTCTTTCAAATGGATGGTGTGTGCAACTTTTATGTGTTCGTTTTCCTGTTTGTTTGCGTGTTTTCTAATAAACTACAATGTACTTAAATGTCTAACATGTGTATGCGTTAGTGTACTAAATGTGTGTGTTCCTTCGAGCGCCGCAAATCGGTTTATTGTGGTTACAAACGTTCGTTATCATTATTTGTGACCACAACTCCGCTTTCTGAAGCTCAAAGTACATTCCCTATATACTCTGCTAAAGTATGGCTGTAACACACATAAAAAACTCGACAACACATTGGATACACAGATGACACAGACAAGTCAAATAAGACGTTTGCAGCGGTGGGAAAAAAAAATTCCGCTGTCTCTCTTTCTCGCTCTCTTTCTTTCCTTGTTTACTAAATTTTTCACATTCTCTCCTCGCATTTATTCTTCTTGTATACCTCTTTCATTCACTTTCATACCTTCTTTCACTCAAATATTCTCTCGTCATTAAAATATGTTTCATAGTATCAAATAGATAAACATTATATATCTACACTAAACAATTGGCTGAATTTTAACAGTAATCACGCCAAATGACTGTGCGTTTTGTTTGCACGCGTCATGTCTGTACACAATATACATAGTTATGAGGATGGTTTGTTACCGATCCTGTCCTAGTAACTTACTACTAATTTGGTGTGCTGACCTAAATTACCCTCAAGGGAAATAATCTAATACTACTTTCATTTAAGAAAAATGGGTTAATTACCTTAAAGTGTTATTTATGAAAAAGATGATATTAATTCCTAAATGGTTGGGTTAGTTTGGAAATGATATTTTAGATAAATGGATGTATAAATGATTATAATTATATGGTAATAAACTAATATAATATCTAACAATTGTATTTCTATAACTGATTTTCTAATAAATGGGTTATTAACTAAATGATGGTGATTTCTAACTAACAAATAAGAAAATAAAGTTATATATGCATTTAAACAACTTGCAAATGAATAATTAATAGAAAAATGAAGTTATAGGTATTATTCATAAAATAATAATGTACATATATCACAGTTACATTTCTATATCTAATTACACTAAATCGATGTCCTCCTCTGCGTTGTGAAGATCGAGCAATACTCTTTGTAGACTATTTTAACATATTTCATTCCAGCAAAGTCTATTATGCTCTCCTTCAAGGATAGTGTATAAATATAGTTGCCTACTATCTTATGTAGGTTCATAGTTAACAAATGAATGTTATTCTAGCTTATGTGTGTGTCAGCGCATGTTAATTCTGCCATTCGGGGTCTTGGCGTTGGTCCACTATATTCTGCGTCTGTTTGTTACACTTCTCATAGCACTGTTATATTCACACAGGTTATATATCTGGCGATGATAACGCACTTACGACATGTCTTAATCACCACATACGGCACTGAGTTATGTAACATTACAGTGTCACTGTTTCTGGTGGTGTATGGTCGATCCCTTCCTGCAAATCAGGTATTTGAATGGATGATGGACGACTCAAAATGTCTGCAACCGTATTTAATCTCCCTTTCAAGTGCTGGATAGTAAAATTGTAATTTTGGAGAATTAAAGCCCACCTGTAAATTCTATTGTTAGTAGGATGTCCAGACTGCATCACAGACAACGGAGAGTTATCGGATTGGATTACAAACTGTGCTCCTGCCAAAAATCTATGAAACTTTCTCACGCAATAGATCAAACTGAGGCCCTCCAATTCTGATGCTGAGTATTTTGATTCAGCAGGAGTAATCTTGCGACTTACGTACATTACGGGGTGGAACGTCCCGTCGTAGAACTGTCCTAGTATTCCAGATATGGGTATGGCACTCGCATCTGTGCGTAAGAAATAAGTGAGTTTTGGGTTAGGCATACGAAGGATAGGTGGAACGCTGAAAAAATGTTTCAATTTCGATAACGCACTAATTAATCGTGCATCTTTTACAGATAACTTAGCCGAAGCTTTTAAGATGTTAGAAAAAACACTGGTGATTTCCGCCAGATTCGGAATGAATTTACTATAGTAGTTTACCAGACCCAGTAAACTTCGGACCTGTTTCTTGGTCGTTGGCATTGTTAAATTCAGAATCTTAGTGACGATTCTGTCATCAGTTTCAATTGGCCCCTGCAGATAGTATGACCCAGGAAGTCAATTTGTTCCATGCCCAACTCTACTTTGGACGGCTTCGCTGTGAGCCCAAACAATTGCAACCTGTCGAAGACTTGTCGACGTTTCAGTAATTGTTTTGTCCTGTCTTCGGTGTGACTGCATATGTTATTTATATCAGTCGAAATACTGGTCGCAGTTGAATCTACCGTAGGAAGTGGTAATTTCATCTTGTCCTCGTGTGTATTGTACAATATTGTTGTGGTGCAAGCTGTGTGTGCTGTTATCTGGCTAAGTGTATTTGCGTTGTCGCTGTCGTGTGTCGCCCTATCTAGTGAAGTTGTGTTGTGTATGTCTGTCGTCTCATTGCTTGGTGATGGTGCAATTTGTTCGTCTGTCTGTTGTTCTTGTCGTAAAATGTATGGTTTCAGTATATTGATATGAAATATCTCTAAGTGTTCTTTTATCGATATCTTATGATGGCCATCTGATATTTTATGTTCAACGATGAGAGGCTCTTGCCAAGATGTTAGTGACATATTATGTTTCTCAGGTAGGTCCAGCAATATCGACCGCTATACTATCAAGTGGTCTAGATGCTATTATTGACCGTTGCACTTCGGCCTTTACATGATTTTTCTTTCGTACACGATGTTGACAAACAGTACAAGAGCGACAGAAAGATTTTATGTCCGAACTGAATTTCGGCCAGTAAAATTGTGATAGAATTTTGGATCGCGTTTTATGATAGCCCAAATGTTCAGCAAACGGTGGTTCATGTGCGCTTTTTAGCACATTTGTCGGTATGTTATAGGTAACACCGTCTGCTGCGTTTCATGGTTATTATATGTATAATAACGCATGAGGATTCCGTTAACCTTTTTAAAGTACCAGGAAGAATTTTTAGAAACTTTCTTTCGCTCACACAACAAGTTAAAATACGGTGTGATTGTTTGGTCGGTGCTTTGTGCCTCGATCAACTTTTGTCGAGTAGTGTTGGTATCTGCACCACTTGGTGTTAATTAGCTGTAGAATTTCACTTTGTAAGTCAGTATAGTTTGTTTTTGTATCTGATGTAGTTACAGCGTTGGCCATGTGTGTTTCTTTCCAGGTTTTTATGTTGTCGTCTGTACATTCTTTCAATGCATCTAGGCATCCCAAAATAAGATCCGTACATGGATCTTGGAGGATAGCGCACGTAAATGTGCCGGTAAGGAACGGGGTATTGATATGCGCTTTTGCCAGTGGATATTTCTCGATGGTTCCAGAGAAAGTACGGCATTTGACAAATTCACCCGTATAATCTTCTGGTCTAGCAAGTTCTCTCCTTAACCCCAGTATAGTGCTGCCGCTATCAACTAAGCATTGGCATGGTTGCCCATTGACCAGTGCATCGTAGAACTTAAGTTTACCTCTGGAGGCACATGCTGCGTTAGCTTCTTCATTTGAACATGATATTACGTGTCCACATTTTAATCTCCCATCCACATGAAACTGATGGCATACTTTACATTTCTTAAAGCCTAAAATATCGGTTGCTAATAATACACTCTGACATTCATTCGTTGGCAATACATTCACAAGTTCTGGATCTATGTCACTCTCATCGTCTGATGATGTATCGATGAGTGCTGCATTGTTTGCCTTCATTCTCTGTCTCCCAACACACCTGTTGCTATAGTGGCCATAACTTGAACAAAAATAACATTTTACAGCACGTTTAAAGGATGATCTTCTGCTTTCTTGCTTCTTCAACACTGCTTCTAGGTGTGATGGATATGTGGGGTTCTTATCTCACATCGAATACTCCGGATGAAAAAGATTGCAATAATTACATCGAGGTGGTTTCTAATATGGTTTGTCCTTCTTACGGTAATCTTTCTGATTGTAGGATCTATCAGGAACTTTATCTGCAAAAGCTATAATTTCTGTGTCATGTGATGTAGTTTTAAATATGTCCCGATTCGATGAAAAATAAGCTGACCCCCGTTTCTCTAATTGTTGAATGGACTCTATATCTGACTGTTGTAAAAATTTTGCAAAAGGGGTAGGAACAGTAGAAACGACTTTGTCCATTACCATCAGCTCTTCTAGTTTTTCATAGCTGTTACCTACTTTAGCCACTCTAGTCCACTTTTTAAATGTGCTCTGCACGTTATAGATGTAATCTAAAAAGGTTTCAGTTGCTTTTGGCCTAATCTGTGAGAATTGAATTTGGTACCCAGTAGCGTCCAAAAGAAAATGTTGCATTATCCTATCGTGTATGTATTGATAATTGTTTCTAAGCTCTGTAGGTATGGATTCTATTACTTTTAAAGGCTCCCCACTCAAGTTCCTCATGTAAATCATTGCCCAATCCTCTAAAGGTATTTTCTAGTGTTTTTAGTTGGAACTGTATGTTTTCAGTCCATGCGCTGATTGAATCACCTACGCTGTATGGTTTGATAAGGCCCTTGTACTTACTAAATTTGTTTTGTTCTTCTTGGCTCTTTTGTTTGCTAGAGGCTATTTGTATGTTAGAATCTACCTCCATTTCCTTCATTTTTAGTCTCGTTTCTGAATCTACTTGTATCTGCTTTTGTTTGGTGGCTTCCTCTGCTTGTTTATTAGCATGCTCTAGGTATAACTGTTTCTGTTTGGTAGCCTCCTCGATCTCTTTCATTTCTTTTTGATGTTGCCTTTCTATTGCTCTTTCATCTCTCTGACGAGCTATCTCTTCTTTATACTTTTGATCTGCCCATTTTTCTAATTTTTCACCAGTATGGCCCATTGCGATGCCCGCCTGGATACATTCATTTAGTGACGCCATCTTGTGGCGTAATGTTAGTTCAAAAAAATAATACAATAATATTCGTACAATAGTTTATAATAATGTGTTAGTAAGTGTACATCCTTTTACTGAAAAAGAAGATGCATGATTAAATTAGAGCATACCAAAATATTCGGAAAATATACTCATCTAATTCTTTGGAAAGTACGGTACTGGGATGTTCCACCGCTATCTTTCACACTTACACACTGGTTTGACTTGATCACACAAGGGCTGCTTCTGGTTAGTAGAGCAGCAAAAATTAGATACAAGCTTAAGTTGTCAATGCAAGCTCATATTTCATCATATTTCATGAATTATTTAATATTCCATTAAGTTGTCACTACAATCTCATATTTCATGCGAATGATGAATGGAAATGTGATAACTAGTGATAAATGGTATTAATGGATGAATGATATGATCGTCTGAATGATTGTTAGATGATAAGTGAGATGATTAGTCGTATGGCAGTCGATGTCGTCTTGTCTTCGCTGCTTGACTCTGGCGTAACCTCGTTCTAGGCTGCAGTTCGTCTCTAATCTATTTTCTGACTTCGTAGAATGGTGACACTGATGGCTGTATCACATGCAATGAAATGTAACGGTGATTACGATGGTAATGTTCACATATGATTTTATACATTTCAATTGCTTTTAGTATAATACCACACTTTCTAAATTAATATTTGTAGAATTTCATACTTTAGCGATGTAATTTGCTTCAATTGTGGTTGACATTTCACAAATTGCTGATCGTAAAGTTTATCACAACAAAAAATTTAATTATGGCATGTATAGAAACAAATTTGCATTACTTTGAAATATATCACACAGCAATGATGTTGAATCGTGCAATGAACTGATGTTGGTTCCGAATTTTGCAATATTAATCGATAGCTAGCGTTCGTTCAGTGGTTTATAATACCACTTGCCTGCTGGCGTTAACTGTTCGTTGAATATTACAACAACTGCCTGCTCAGAAGCGTTGCTTCACTGTAATCTGACAACAATTTTGCTGCTGGCGTTAGTTCACTGTGTTCTGACACCAATTCGGGGTCTAGCCTGTCCACTGTATTATTGGCGTTGGTTCACATATTCTGACACCAATTCGGGGTCTAACAGTCCACTGTATTATTGGCGTTGGTTCACATATTCTGACACCAATTCGGGGTCTAACAGTAATTGTACTGCTGGCGTTGGTTCACTGTGTTCTGACACCAATTCGGGGTCTAGCCTGTCCACTGTATTATTGGCGTTGGTTCACATATTCTGACACCAATTCGGGGTCTTGCCTGTCAGCGACTTGTGCGCTGCCGATTCTCAAGACTCCCCTACTTTCGCACCGCACGAAATAACAACTCGTGACATTTGCGAAAGGAATGCAATTTATTCAGAGCCGACATTTGAATGGCTCTACGAGCGTTGTACTTCATCATCATATACAACATGAATGCATTAACGTGATGATAGATGATGCTAGTATTTCACAATCTAAATGAACAGCCCTATGTTTGCCTATTGCCTAGAACTATAGCGTTGGTCAAGGATACGTCTGCTCTCTCTACCGTCTCCAGTCAGTCTGTCCACACGCTACACATTGCGTGGACAAGCACGGACACTCTCCTCCGTGCAGTAACTATTCTTGCGTGCATGGTCTTGCCAGCACGCTGGCTTGTGAGTTCGAGTAACCTGGCACCTCACGGTTACTCGTAAGGACAAGCTTGGGGAAAGCCCTCGCTCAGCTGTATTCGTTTACCTCTGGTCTGACACAAATGTGTCTCCTAGTGAGGCTATTAATAGTACTCGGTGTCTCTCCTGTCTGGGGTCACCCTACTAGACTATTGTTAACTAATATCGCCTTTGTAAGGCCTTATTGGAGATCCTGACATTTAGTTCCTGGTTAGTTGTCCCAGATGATATATGGAAGGCTTCTCCACCATACTTTTTGTTCTCTGTTGATATACAAAATGGCACAACATCTCTTCACATGTGTTAAAAGATAATGTTATCATACATCAACATACACAAATTGGAGATGGGGATGTTCAGGGAGGATGTTGACCAAAGACACCTCTCCTGGTTGATGATGCAGTGTATTTCACTCTGATGTACTGTGGGTGATATGTGTTCAATTCACCCATATCTGTGGTAATCACAAGCCTATATGTTGAGACAGGGGTAGCTTAACACAATTACAAGCATTTATGTGGTCTAAGTTCCACCATGTTTGAACCACAGTAGACCTGGACACAAGGAGGACCAGACACAGTACAACAATCATTGTGACATAGCAACATGGGACAGGCATTGTGAGGGAAAATGGAAAATAGGCATTTACAACTGCAATATGCATTATGTATTAACTAATGGCATTTACCCAATTAGCAGACCAGACATCCATTCCAATGGCTGTGATGTTGGTGCATGAATGTCCTATTCCATATAAACTTACACAGCAATGCCAGACCTCACCCCTTTTTCACCAGACTTGTCTCACAGGTACATCATCATCATGTGCTCTTTCAGAAGCTCAATTGCATATCAATTGTTCACATATGCACCAAAGCACATATGTGGAAAACATGTTTAGTTCTTGTAAGTTTGCTTGAGCCATACATTATATTCAGCAAACTAAGACACAGGTTCACACACCTATGGTTCTCTTAAGAACTAGTTTATATGAACCATCCAACAGTAGAGGTAACAATGTAATACTTCAAAGAGAAATTGTATTAATTCTCTTGAGCATATAGCCACCAGGCATCACATGGACTTAGCAATTCTGGCGTGCCATCACGTCCCGCCTACATATTGATATGAAGCATCTGTCCTTCTACGAATGTGAGAGGCTACTTATCAAAGCACCAGCTCATTCACTCCAACATTCTCAGCGTTTCACAAAGGAACGTGTACATGTTTCATCACTCACTCCAATTCAGACTGCCATATGTTAACTAGCGAGAGCAAAGGTACAGTTGAGTTAAGAATGAGTCATCCTAGGCATGAAGAATGAACAAGGGGTTTGGGTTTGCGAATTTCCATGAGTGTACTATACATTCATCAAGCATATGCAACCAGTCACCACAAGGGATTGATATGCACATGGAGTATACAGCGTAGAAGACCTGTCAAGGTGGAAGAAGCAGCATTCAGAATACTGGCACACAGAAGTTCTGGTTTTCACTTTTCACATTTTATTCATAAAATACTCTTATATTCTTCTCTTTCGTTCACTAGGCACAACTACAACATTAAAGTATGTTTTAAAGTGGTACCTATTGTCCAGAGAACAATACATTATCGAATCTTTAAGGGCATTGTTGGGTCATCACATCACACTAGCGACCGCTCCTGGTGAAATCCCCGCTCAAACTAATTAGATTTTAAAATATGGCCCAGGAATAGCGTGGGCTCATTACTTATTAACCAATGAAAAAGCAAGCGCATACCGCTGCCTCCCCTAACTCGTTCTGAAACATTCGATCTAATAATAGCCCCTCTATCTGGGATGGTCCCCGTTCAGACCTAAAGTATTGTTATGAATGTGTCGGGCTGGGAATGGGGAATTCTGTTCATGCTACAACCACATTAACTGTCACATGCATACAGTTCTATTAAGTATGATATTTTAAGAGCGCCACACTGAGTGGCATATGATTACAGTTATATTAAGTCTGATATTTCTCAGAGCGCCATATTAAGTGTCACATGAATACAGTTATATCAAGTCTCATATTTCTAAGAGCGCCATATTAAGTGTCACATGAATACATTTATATTAAGACTCATATTTCTCAGAGCGCCATATTAAGTGTCACATGAATACAGTTATATCAAGCCTCATATTTCTCAGAGCGCCATATTAAGTGTCACATGAATACATTTATATTAAGACTCATATTTGTAGAGAGGTTACAATAAATGTCAAGCTTCTTCTTTAAATATGCCTTCCTCTTCCAACGAAGCACAGCCCCTCAACCCACTCACGCCACGCCCTTTGTAGAATTGTTCATGGCCGGCAACGTCTGCGGGAAGAGGTAGTCAGTCTCGAGTCAACCCTCTATAATCGCCTGTTAAGGCCATGCGTGTGAGATCACAGTGTTATTACTCCAAGCTTCCGTTATAGGCTCCGGTAATATACGGACGATCATACTTCTAAGGAAACCGTAATAGTGTCTTGTTTTTAAGGAGAACGAAATAGAAAGTAATAGGCTACACTAGGTACCATATTTCATGCGATACTAAAATAAGTGTGAATTCTATCAGAAGGCAGCATTAGATTTTACAATCATAGAAATCCTCACCAATGGTAATATTTCTAAAATATGAGTCGACCTGACGACCTTTCCGACATTATAAGAAAGCTCGTTCTTAGAGTTCCGGTGCGCTTATAGTTTGGTAGGAGGTTCAACCACTATACGGGCAATTAGATTGACTTAAACGTTGATTTCTGGTTCAGAAAGCAATGGCAACCTACTGAACGTAAAATTCCCTATAAAATCAACACAGTTTCATGGACAATCCTGCAAGGGACGTGCAGCTTTTATTTGTGGTCTCCATGATGTGTAATATATTTCTATTGAGTGATAAGAAAGTGTGCTACTAGACACATTGTGAATAATTAATTATTTGTATCTGGGTGTTGCCTTTATTATGATAATGCAGCTGCCTCCGCACATTGCATGTTCTGAGATTGCAACTGCCTCGTCATATTGTATTGTCCTGATACGTTTGTTATGGCACGTTTTTATAGCGCATATTTGATTGTTTAATTACGCAGTTTGAATAACATTGCATTTTTTTTTAATTCAATAGTTATATTGATGGTTTGTTGATTTACTTAGAAAACACTGGAAGCCTGTTAGCATTTGCTTTCAAATTCCCACTCATGGTCTTTCAGGTCGTCAAAACAGAGCTTGCATTAATCTGTGCAAGGTTCGTGAAGATATTGTTTTTCACAACCCTGTACCAAAGTTCAATGTTCCGGGGATCTGTGTTTCAGAGTTCTTTGCCCCTTCTCCAAGATCAGAAACTTTAAAAGTGTGGAAGGAACCAGAAACTGTACACCTGCGGAGCGGCATGTTTGGATGTAACTAGCCCATAGTTCAGCATAGCACACACAACCTGGTTGAGATTAGCCATAGTTAATGTGTGGGTTGCAGTTATGTAATTGTCTGCAGATTCATATCCAATGCACAGGTGTGCATGTAACAGTATAACATTGCAATATGTTATATGTCTCTACAGGTGCTGTTGAATAAGCTGATATACCCAGTCCTTAAATGTTGCTGTTGGGATCCCACAGAGGCTTCCTTCGTCCACACCTGTAAGGCATAAAGCGAGCACGTTTTATGATCGAAGAGTGGGGCCAGGTAAGATGGTTGCATTACTTCAAGACTGACAATCACTCTTATAACATACATGCATCTCCTAAATAGATTAAGAAGAAATTAGAAGCAACAGAGAAGTGGTTCTGAGGACGAATGTTGCGAATTCCTTGGACTGTCAAAGTAACTAACAACGACTGTCTGAGACAGGCTAAAGAAACTAGAACATTATATGCAACAATAAGAAAGAGACAAACAGTTTTCTTCAGTAATGTAATGAGAAGAGAGGCATTGGAGAACATAGTGACAACTGGAAAGATCGACGGGAAAGAGGCAGAAGCAGACCAAGAGAAATGATCCTTGATGGATTGAGACGGTGACATGAAGGAATATCCTCAGCAGTGTTGATCCAGAACACCAAAGGCCGAAATCTGTGGAGAGCCATGAACGCCTACGCCAGCTGGCAGGGCACTTGATGGTGATGACGAAATAAATTCTACATTGGCAATTAGTAAAATTTCTTAGTATAATGTTCTTAAACAAACAGCAACAAGAAACTGATTGACAAACGTGCTCAGTAATCCCATCTTGAATGAGTGAAACATGGTTCTAATTATTTGATATACGCACTAATCATAATAAGAATTTATCCAAGACCGTTGATCCTGTGAGAGATGGCGAACCGTGATGTCACGCTTCTCGCCATGCCACATGTTGGTGATGGTAATGATATACACATATTGATTAGTCGTAATTAAAACTGACATGTGGATCATTCTATGATCGAAGTGGAAGTCACGACAGCAAAGTGTGTAGACGTTTGCATCCCGGACGGTTAGTTCTGGGTTCGAAAAGCTATCAGGGTGGGTGTATTAAAATTGACACTGCTCACATCATCCACTAAGTTCAGTTAAATGTCACTAATGCTACGTAGCACATATGTGCACTATGTGTAACTTATGTGGATATGTCGCGCAAATATCATTTATGTCGATTTCTTCATTACGAATTGACTTAATGATTATTCCAGTTTAGAGTAAATAACGCAACACCCCATGTTAATTAAACCACACCCTGTGGTAGACTGACGTAGACTTTGTAAGTAAACTGCAAACTATGAACAGTACACAACACACAACATAATGATTACCAAACAATTTGTTTTTTGCATATCCTATTTACCGGACATTGCAGTCAACACCAGCATTTTCAGCTGCTGTTGATGTCTTTTCAAGTTTTACGTTCAATAGTTTGCCATTGCTTTCTGAACAACCGGCTCACATACCTTTCAGTAAGAAACTAACGTGACGCTATCCGCTGCCGAATCTCGCGCAGCAGTGTTTCTTACGTGGGTATATGGGATTAGGAACAGCGTCCTTAGCATCTTTCGCCATCGAGACCGGCTACTAAACACTATGTAGAGTAAATCACACAAGATGTCCATGACCTCCACCCTTTGTAAGTAAACCTTCCGCAGTAGCGAAGTTGATAGAGAACTGCGCAGATAATATCATTAGCACTGTCGGACACGGGCTCGACACATAGACTCGTCACTTGCTAAAATGAGGGAAAGGTTGCCCATATGTTGCTCCGTGCATTCAAGTCTAAACATTGTGATGGCTCTGTTACATCAGAGATCCATAGCAGGAAAAAACAACATGTGAAGCAAACCACAACCTATGTTAAACAAACCACCATCTATATGTTAAGTAACGAATGTACTCTGTTAATTAACTCATGCACTATGTTAAGTAACCCACAACCTATGTTAAGTAACCCGCAACCTATATTATGTAACCGAAATGCAAGTAACCCCCCGCCCTATGTTAAATAAATCATGAACTATATTAGGTTAGCCCACACCCTGTGACATGCATGTTTAAGGGTTTCAACTTGTAGATTAACCTGGGGTCAACTTAGAACATCTCCTTTGCCCTGCTGGCCTAGAAGAATGGTATAAAAACTTCACGTTTGTTCTTTGGCATGCGTGTGAAAGATCTGGTGTTTATAGTCGATATGAGTGTCATCAAAGAACGGTTTCATACTTGATTATTCTTCGTCATGGATAGCTTGCTTGCTTGCGTTCGCTGGCTGTGAATTCCAGCGTGAAGTCTTGTATGCCGGATGAAGACATCCTGTTGTCCAACATCAGTGTGATGTCATACCGGACTGAGGTTTGCGTGAGTATCCTTTGTCCCATGTATGGCTTATTGGTATGCAGTGGTGGTTCCTCGCCGTGCAGGCAGATACTCTCCGACTCCTGAAGAATCAGCAATCCTGCTACGTTAGCCAGGACCCCGAAGGGACATGTTGCCCAGGACGCACGACTAGGACGTGTTAGTAGGTCTTGGCCAGTATAGAACCTGGCCCTGGTGCCTTGGAAACACCTCTGTGTCCCTCATGGCTAGGATTGATTGATCTATTAAATTCATGAACGCTTACGTAGTGTCTTGTGATCTATGCACAGTATCTTTATAAAACAGTGCGTGTGTGTGTGTGTGTGTGTGTGTGTGTGTGTGTGTATGTGTGTAAGTAGCCTGGCCGCTATTAATTACCGGTGCGCTGATCCCGAACTAAGGGTTCTCTCCTTTCCGGTCAGTTGGACTTAATCGTTGACCTCTCGTCCTTGACTTTAGAACGTGTAAATTAAATGCACCTCAGAAGTCGGAGTCGGTTGCCCTGATGACGAGGGGCACTGGTAATAGGGACACTGATTACATGGAAATCTGGCCCAGACGCAAAAAAGTCATCTCAGTGCTGACTCGAATTCAAGGACAACGAAGCAAAATAAAATGAAATCCTGCTTGCCATATGTCAGTATAGACGATTCGTTAACAGCTTTCTTATAGAAGCAAACACGTAAACAGATATCCTTGCCAGTTAGTTGCTTGTCCACTACGCCTGTTTTGTCATACTGCTGAGTGCTAACACTTCTCTCTTTATAACATCTCTCTGTATTTTCCTTACCAGGGGTTAGTTGTATATACTTTACAGGACGTGACAGCTAAGCCCAGAGTTTATTGGGTGTTTGTGATTCCTGAGCATGTTTACTTTCGGTAGTTTGCCATTGCTTACTGAACGGCGGGCACTCATACCTTTGTATGGAGACCAACGCAAGGCAGCCTGCTTCCACATCGCCCACAGCTGTGTTTGGAACGTGGTATGCGGTAATACTAATTGCATTCGTTACCTCTTCGCCACAACGCCCGCTCTGTAATTCGTAATCCCGCATACCGCGTTCGAAACACAGCTGCGGCGACCGCTTTGTGTTGGTTTCCATACAATGGTATGAGTGCTGTTCTTTCAGAAAGCAATGGCAAACTACTGAAAGTAAACTTGTAAAGGTTAGGCAAATAACAATTTTAACCATGGGATTTGTTTAATGATGAAGAACTACATGAATTGAAACGTCTAATGTTGATAGTTGATCTCACAAACGTTTGCGCTTCAATTATTCCATGACTTGATTGATTGTCTAACTGATTAATTGATTGATTCATTCATTCATTCACTGGTTGATTCATTAATTGGGCAGAATTGATGTTAAGGCATTCAGAACAAATTGTAATGTACGTAGTTTCTGACAATAGAGGTGGATCGGTATATTGCTTCATTTAATTATTCTTTGAACAATTTTTGGACTGTGTACATCTTTCTGCAGTAATTTTATTTATATTAATTGCAATATGGTCAGTTCATTATATTTTGTTACTGTTCTTTGAAAACTATAACATATTAAAATAATGATCAGATATTAAATCAAATATGATAGAATAGAATAAAACATTAAAAACATAGAAATACGTTAAGACATAAGGAATTTAACAACAATTAATAACATCATACAAACACTGCATCTTTTCTCAATGCTTTTACATTTATTTACAACGTGCTAACAAAAGCGAACCTTGATGTGCCCAGAGTCTGGAGAATTTTAATTAATGGCATATGTCATCATGTATGAAACCTCACAAATGTCATTTATTATAACCCGGAAGGAAATAGCGTATTCTGTGCATGCTGTGGTTTTAACATTTTGCACTTGGAATATGGATATTGTTACCAGGTGAAATTACACCTTTACGATCACACGATTTCAACGCTTCGCGACATCTGCTATTGCTTTTGTCTGATCATTTTTATTTAGTTCACATCAATTGCATTTCGTTTTGCTTTATTGTTCGTCTGGTTTGCAATGTATGATATTTATCTTTCTTTTTCTGAATGCAACAAGGAAGTAGTGTAATTTCTTCAATAAATATGAGGCTTCAAACAATATATCACCTCAGTTACACTTGTGGGGCTGTACATATTCAGCAAGTTGGATGTGAGCATTGAAGCTGCTGATAGCCTGTGCTAGATGCTTCGAAGAAAAGTGTTTACTAGGAATCGCATTTTTGGATTGATTTTGTCGCTTCACATCGTGTACTAGGTCCTTTACAGAAAGTTTGTCTCTCATCACAGCCAGCTGATTAGTTTCTTGATCTTTTGCCATCTCTTCTGCATCAGGCGCCCTCATGTCTAATGTGTCTGCAGTGCCCTGTGACTACCTTCTTGCTGTGGACACTTGATTCTCGTTCCAGAAGTCATGCCTTCTAACCATGTTATTGCCAAGATTCTGTCATGTTTAATATGGCTACATTATTTCGTTTTCCAAGACATGATACTGCTTTTGAGTCATTTGTCTTCGATGTTCACACTTTGTAGAATGTCAATCGACTGCCATTTTGATTTTTTTTTTTTTTGCCAAGAATAATGTAGTAGTTTCTCCTTTACTTTCACATCACATGGCTGTGAACCACATTTTCGGCATTTAGCAACCGTTTAAATTGCCAGGGTAAATATTGTATAAATTGCATATCCTTTACAGGACATCGCTGTCAACATCAGAATCTTTCAGCTGATTGTTGATTTCTTGGCAAGATTACGCTCAGTAGTTTGCCATTGCTTCTGAGCGGCCGGTTCACATACCCCGTAAGTTACCGACGCGATTCGAACCACTGCTGATTCTCGCCATCGTCACGTTACTTACGAGAGTATACGAGATTACGGAGAAAAGTCGCTAACCTCTGGGCCAGGAAGCCGACAAATGTTGTATAGAGGTGTATATAATGGAGCAAAAATATATTGTTAGATACTAAAGATATACCTAACTAGAACCTCAGCCAAGATAAGTTGAGCATGAGACTGAGTTGAGCTAAGAATTGACATAACTGCGCTTAGGACATTCCCATACGCGCTCCGTCTCACGTTCAACAGCCAGCGAAGAGTCACACTTCTACTCGTCTCCACCGCTATCTGATTGAAAGCTCTCGTGGTCTTCCCTCTCAATTTTGAAATTCGACCAAAATGTCTGCCAATCCTCAGCAATCGCATCCTTTCCACATACGGGTTCTACATCTGTTCCGCCACCTTCTCCAATTGATCCCATAGGCGCGAGACTACCTCTCCTTTGTCCATGGGTAAACTACCACCAAGAGGTGCAATCACTGCTAGTCTATCAGCCTGTTCATTCTCTTGCACTCCCGCATGGCCAGGGCAAAAATACATACAATTCTTACAATCTGTGAGCTCTTAAACGAGGTAAGCCATTCCACGCGAAACATTCCTTTCTCCACTTTACTAATCATACTCCTTGAGTCCGTGATGAAGACAATGTGTGTTGCCAGTAGTCTCCTCTAATCAACAGAATGCCACCGTGACTGCTTCCACTTCCATTCTCATGCTGGAGGTTGTAGCACCATATGCCGGACTCTCCTTTTTCAAGAATCATCCAATTGCCTTCGCAGTGAAACCACAACACAGTTTCTCACCACTGACCCATCAGTATAGATCACTATGTCACCTTGATGTGTATTACTCAGGATCAGTTTTTGCATTTTGCACCTCAAACTCTGTGCTGCCCGCTACACATTCTCTGCACTCACTAACCCATTGTTACTATTACATTGCCACAGTCCGTCCTGTCTGCCGGTACTTCAACCCACTCTTTTTCACAATTGATGGTCTCTAGATCACAAACCTGACGTATCGATATTTCTGCCTGTGCCATCCAGAACCTGCCTCGTCTTAGTCTATGACCATTTACCATATCCATGGCTTCATGCAGGGGAGGGAAGGGGGAGGGGGTGATCCCTATGTGCAGCACCTCTCAGGTATCATTTGGCTTGAAGGGCCCTATGCCTATCCGCTATTGTTGGTAGCGCCAGGATATGCCTCATGCATATAATTGGTGTGTCCTTTGTGTACCCCAGGATCACCCGCATGGCCGCATTTTGTTTGCGCTCCAACCTTTCAAGCTGGCTGCTTGATACTGTCAGGAGCCACAAACCATACTCAATAACATACATTATTAACTGCTGAAAGAGCGTGTAACGCATCCTCTGCTCCACCCCGGTTGCTGCCATCGTCCTCAATGCATTAAGTCCCCCTACCAACCTTCACCACCAAAGCCTCCACATGATCTTTAAAAGACATACACCTGTCGAAGGTGATACCCAAGTACTTCAATTTACTCTCTCTACTAAGAGGACGCTGGACTCCCTGGCCTAGGTGTTAAACGATTTTCTCCGTAATCCCGTTTATCCAAGTAGGGTAACGAAGCGGGCGAAAATTGGAAGCGGTTCTCGTCGCGTTGGAAACTTAAGGGATAAGTGAGCCGGCCGCTTAGAAAGCAATGGCATACTACTGATCGTAATCTTGCCAAGAAATCAACGACAGTGGTAAAATGCTGGTGTTGACAGCGATGTCCTGTAAAGGATATGAAAAAAAAACAAACACAAAAGAAAAACTAGGAGGATATCCATTCAATAAAATACATGGGTCATCTGCCTTCATAATCCGGTTATCCAGAGAGTACCACACAACCGATGCCTTGTTTGAGTTTATAACGGCACCGGAGTTCCTACACCATTCCGCCACCCTGTTTACTGCCATTTGTAAGTCTGCAGAGAAACTTCCCCTGTCTCTGCTCTGTTTGTACAACAGCACATCATCTGCAAATGTCAAGATTCTACCAACACCTGGTGTCTAAATAGCTGCGACTTTGCTGATGTAGACATTACAGAACACTGGGGACATGGCAGGTCCCTGTGGCAACCCAGGTGTAATCGTACAGGGGTCAGAAGTCCAGGAACCCATGCACAGTGCATCCTTACGCTCATAAAGGACTGCATGTAACACATCTGACAAGGCAAGAGCAGACCTCTATATCCAATAGAGTGTATATCAACCGATCATACCTCACCTTGTTATACGCATCCACCAGGTGAAGAGCTACCGCCACTGTCTCTTGTTTATCTAGATAAACATCTAATAAATCAATTAACATAATATGGTAATATAATAATTAATAAGACAAGTATGAAAAAGTAAGATACAACACAATATGCCTGTCCAAAGTATCAGTATTTTACACCTTTCTGAAGAATACTACAGGCATAAATAATAGTGAAATTAATATTACATTAAAATACAGAATAAATTAATATTAATTCACAATAGTTTACAAAGCTGAAAGATGACGGGCGGCTGCGTGACTTCCGGGTACAGCAATGAGAACAGTATTGTATTATATTAGTCCGTTTTCCCACGGTGATTGCTATTAGTGCTTACATGGCCTGAGGTTCTAGACAGGTATGCAGGCATGTTTGTATTTATTATTTCTGAGCAGAATCTAACAATACCCTTTTGATACAATGTGTATTGTAATACCCTGCTATGGTCAAGATATCTTGCCCGTCATTGTGATTGTCGTGTTTTGTCATTCTTCGTGCAAACTTAAATGTACATACAATCAAATGAAAAAAGTGGTCATATAATTAAATATAAGTTGTTACCTGCCAGTTCGTGGCCTGGTGGTAATGATGAACTCGGTGCAATGGTGTAATATTTCAAGAACCAGTTAGGAAAGCCGTTTGGTACGGATTAGTTTGTGGCTGCTTGACAGCTGGTTGATGCTGAAGATAATGAGCGTAATAAAGTATGTTAATACTACAACAGGGATTATTGCGCAGTAAATATTAACAATATACACATAGTTTATGAAACATTCACATAATCGCGTGTAGACATGTTGTATGAAACACTCACATAGCTGACACGGTGTTTTAAAAACAAGACACCACATTCTCGTATTTAAATATTGGTAATGAAACATTCACATATGTAGATACAGTTTTTGAAGTGTTCACATGTGTCATCATCATCCAGTGCTTTACCGCTGGCGTGGGCGATTATTTTTTGTGTATGTTGCGTATCCGTTACGGGACGTTGCAGTCAACACCAACATTTTTCAGCTGCTGTTGATGTACTAGGCAAGTGTTACGTTCAGTAGTTTACCATTGCTTTCTGAACGACCGGCTCCCATACCAGCACGTTATACCACAACGCGACACGGTCTGCTGCACAAATCGGTCGCAGATGAGCTTCGAACGCCTGGTACCCGGCTCACGAACCGCGTTCGCAAGCCTTTAGCCATGGAGCCGGTTATACCTCTCCACAAATTACGATCTCCGACGTCATGGATCAATTCGTGTGTTGACACCCTTCCGTGCCATGAGACAAGACTGTCAACAATCTTTTCGCTTTGTTTTGCTCCATCTCTCATTCCGCACATCTTTACTGTTGTCACAACATGTTCCAGTTCTGGTCTTCTCATAACCTGGCCAAAACAACGAGGACTGCCTCTTTCTGATGTTTTTGATAATTTGCCTTTGCGGTTCAGCTTCCCTTAAAACATCCTGATAGTTCTGTCTGGCTGCCAACTAATATTCAGCATTCTTCTATAAAACCACATCTCCACTGCTTCCAGAGATTATTTTCGCCTGTGTACTAATTGTTCAGGACTCGCAGCCGTATGTTAAAACTGGTTCTATGTAACATGCAAGAACTCTTTTACTGACTTTCAAGGACAGTAACTTATCGCACACAACGCTTTTTATTTGATTTTTTTTTTTTAAAGCATATCCTTTACAGGATTTAGCTGTCAACACCAGCATCTTTCAGCTGTATGTTGATCTCTTGGCAAGATTACGCTCAGTAGTTTGCCATTGCTTTCTGAGCGGCCGGCTCAGTATCCCGCAAGTCACGAGCGGGGGTCGAACCGCCTCAGCTCTCGCTCCGCTACAAGACTCTGCGTGATAAACGGGATTACAGAGAGAAAGTGTTGTAACCCCACAGCCAGAGAGACCGGCTTTCATCTGATAGAATGCAGTTTTTGCTTGTCCGATTCTGCTCTGTATCTCAGTGATTTATCTTCCATCTGATGTTATCCATGTGTAGATAAAGTTTATAAAACGGTCACACTTGAAGACAATGTTTATGATACATTTACATAATATAGACGTCCACAAACTTGTATGTAGACATAGTTCATGAAACATTCATATTAGTAGACACAGTTTACGAAAATGTTACATACTTAGACATAGTCTAAGAACCATTTACATATGTAGGTATAGTTTATGAAACATTTACATAATATAGACGTATTTCGTGAAACATTCACAAACTTGTATGTAGACATAGTTCATGAAACATTCATATTAGTAGACACAGTTTATGAAAAAGTCACATACTTAGACATAGTCTAAGAAACAGTTACATACTTGTATGTAGACATAGTTTATGAAACACTGATGTATATACAGTTTATGAAACCTTTACATCTATAGACATAATTCTTGAAACATTCACATATTTAGACACAATTTATAAAACATTCACATATTTGAACCCAGTTTATAAAACATTAACGTATGTAGACACATTGTATGACACATTCACATAATCTTATGTAAAACAGTTTGTGGAATATTCACATTTGTAGACACAATTTATAAAACATGCACATATGTAAACACAGTTTAGGAAACATTCACATATGTAGACACAGTTTTGGAAACATTTACATATGTAAACACGGTTTAGGAAACATTCATATGTGTAGACATTTTAATTATTGTTCATATCACAGAATGATATGAACAAATTAATAACCTCAACTCAAAAGAATAGTGAAAATCACAACTTATATCTTAACAAGCAGAAACAAAGGTAAATGTTCCAGATAAAACTAATATGGAGAAAGAAATATATGTTAATGAGGAAACATTGGAGGTGGTGGACAATTTCGAATATATTTGGTCATTAATTACCAAAGATGGTGACACAAAGAAGGAAATTGAAAGACGAATATATATTGTTCTTCAAAAACTAAACAACTGAATAAATTGTGGAGTGGGACAGACAGAACTACAAAAAGTAGATATTTAAGAGCATGCATCTTTCCCATTGCAGCATACGCCTGTGAGACCTGAACACTTACAAAACAAGTTGAACAGCGCATAAATGCCTTTGAATATAAATGTTATATGCGAGTTCTAAGAATATCTTGGAGACAGAAAAGAACAAGTGCATCCATACGACAAGAGCTGAATATTGTAGAATGTTGGCTACTAAAGAAGATAACACCAAGAAAATTGAAATATTTTGGTCACTTGAAGCGTCATGAAAGTTTAGAGAGAACAATCATGGAGGGGTATATGCCCGGGAAGAGAAGAAGAGGAAGGCGAAAGAGAAGATGGGTGCAGGATGTGGCAGATGACCTCCAGATGGGTGTATCGGACGCGGGACATCTTGCTTATCGCGGAGAAATTTTTTTTGTTTTTGAATGATTGTTATGGGAGCGAAGATCTGCAAGGGACATGCTACTGAATGAACTCCAATTGATATTAATAGCAGCAATTTTATGTGCATCCTTTTTATGTGCTTGATCTGGAGCAGACATTGGCGGTCATAACCTCTCTCTCTCTCTCTCTCTCTCTCTCTCTCTCTCTCTCTCTCTCTCTCTCTCTCTCTCTCTCTCTCTCTCTCTCTCTCTCTTTCTCTGTCTCGCTTAACTCTCTCTCTCCTCTCTCTCTCTCTCCTCTCTCTCTCTCTACCTTTCTCTCTTCTCACTTTCTCTCCTAAAATCTTGATGAAATTGGTGTTGTTTTTATCGTTTTTATTGACCGGCTGTTTAAGTTTTCCGCATACAAATCTCTCTGGTGTCCTCTTGTTCCCCTACGTTGCATTTCCTTACATAAGAGTTCCTTATCAATTTGTGTTATTCATCTAAAATAGCAATGCCTCCCTATACTTCTTCACACAATAACAATAAAGTTTGCACATGTTGTTACCACATTTATTACTTGATACTCTTTTCATTGATAATGTATTCGTCAGTGGTGAAATTTCTAGTTTATTGAGAAATCAACGACACGTTCACTCAAAAATATGTTAACAATTACGTTTCTAGCTTACTCTTGGCGTTTCCTTCTAGCTAAGACATTTACGAAATTCTATTAACCGTAACTGTATATCCTGTCTGTATTTTAACTGGCTAATTCTTTCAAGAGGGTAGTTACGAACAGATAAAGCTAGGAGTACGACATGGGTGTGTCTTGTCACCAGAACTCTTCTCCCCATATAGCTAAGTAATAATGAGAGAGATCAAAGAGATGCCAGGAATACTAGTTGGAGGTTATAATATTAATAATATACGCTATGCAGACGATACAGTATTGTTGGCGGATAATTCGATAGGCCTACAACAATTGTTGGTCATTGTAGTAACACAATGTGCAAGGAAAGGACTCTCCTTGAATATCAAGAAAACAGTAACAATGGTGATATAAAAGAAAATGGTGACACCAAAATGTGAAACAGAAATAGAAGGGAACATTCTTAACCAAGTGGATAATTTTAATACCTAGGGACATTTATAACATCAGATAGAAGATGTACAGCAGAGATTAAGAGCAGAATAGGGCAAACAAAGGCCGCATTACAGAAAATGAAGCGTATCTTATTCAATAAGTCACTATCGCTGAATGTAAGAAAGAGAGTGCTAAAATGCTATGTAGAACCAGTTTTGCTGTATGGCAGTGAATCTTGGAATGTATATGAACAAATTAAGAAGAAATTAGATGCAACAGAGATGTGGTTCCTGAGACGAATGTTGCGAATTCCTTGGAGTGCCAGAGTAACTAGCAACGACTGCCTGATACAGGCTAATGAAACTAGAACATTATATACAACAATAAGGAAGATACAAACAGCTTTCTTCGGTGATGTGATGAGAAGAGAGGCACTGGAGAACATCGTGACAACTGGAAAGATCGAGGGGAAGAGAGGCAGAGGCAGACCAAGAGAAATGAAGCTGCATGGATTGAGACGGCGGCATGGAGGAATACTATCAGCAGAGTTGATGCAGAGCACCAACTACCGAGATCTGGAGAGCCATGAACGCCTACGCCAGCTAGCAGGGCACTTGATGATGATGAACTCTTTCAATATGCATGTAACATTGAAAAATTCTAAAACCCAACTAACTTTTCTAATGATGTTCCTCTGTGTTTGATCACCTAAGGTAATCTCTAAGTAATTTATGAGCAATCTCGTATGGCCAGTAGACGATATGTGTTTGATGTGTGTCTGTCTGGGATGAGTCGTAGCATTGTGGTTAATCCACGCCTGCTAGCTCGGTAGTCGTGAGTTCGAATCCTTATGACGGTGGAATTTTTTACTGTCGGCTTGAACTTCCAGTTCGGCCCAGTCTTACATGGATAGCAGGAAAATGTCGTGGCAGCAAATGTCATGAGTTAAACGCTGATCCCTGCTTCCTCTACAATGATATTGACCTGACGTTTAACTGCTAGAGCTAAATGGTACAATCACATGTAGGACGGCCTCACTCTGCTGACTCCAACATAAATCCAACAACAAAGTCTTTTGAGTGAACTGAAATATAATTTATCGCAGGCAACTTCAACAGCAAACGTGAGCGAGTGAGCGCATCCAGTCTTGAGTCTTTCGCACTGCACTTTCGCTCTTGCTTCTCCATCGCTATTCATCTATCTAGACTGTGTGGATATTTGGGCACCAAGCGGGCCACCTGCCATGATAAGGAATGTACAACAACCGCCTACCTTCCACTGTCATATAGGGAATACGATATATGCCAGCGACCGTGGCATCAGGATAGCCAGGAGTACCTGTAGTCAATTGCCGGACACACCTAGAGCGACTTCATGTGGACACTGAGGATTGGCAACATCACAAAGGCCGGTATTCTGTGTGGTGTTGAAGCACGTCCTAGCTTGTCCTTGCTGGATCACAAACTAAAGCTTAAGCCGTTACGGTGTTAGGTGACGTCATCCTATGACGTCTCAATTGCGTTCAATGTTGGTGTCACAATGTTCACCATTTGTGACACCCGTTATCTTCTTCTTTGATGCGCTAACTCATCAATTGCCTGCCTCACTGTCATTTACTACATGACAGCTTTGCCCCCTCTACAATGAAAATGATCGTTAGACCATTTTCTCTGTTATCTTGACATGCAAGCAAATGATGTCCACGACGTAAATTACATCCTATTGTGATCGATAACGCATTCACCGTCCTTGGAACTTAGTTTGTCAATGTGAACCAATCTAGATCGTGGGATATTGAACACCGGACTAAAATACAAGTCCCGAACACCGCCACCTCTACATTCTATAAATGATCCCTGAGATGTTATCGCGTTAACATGCCCGACTACTTGTAACTAAACTAAGGCTCAAACACCGCCAGTTCATATTAAGATCTGTTATCGCGTATATATGTTGACACCTTAAAACTACTAACGGTCTCTATATCCCCGAGTGCCGTCAGTTAAATAAAAACACCATCCAGTGTTGCATACCCAACGATCACATGATCCGTAGTCGACAACTGATTGTCCTGGACGTGAATACCTATCTCCACACAACTCCAAGTCGACCTGGTACACCATCATTTCTTTTCGTTGCATCATGTCGATAAGGAAAACTATTCTCCATATAACTGTGTTATATATCTATAATGTGTTGTTCATTTGTTATATGTATGTATATATCCTATAATGTGTATTGTTACTATATGTTTGTGTCTATTACTTTTCTTTCATTCCTTTCTCTTCATTCGTCCATCATGAAAATGATACATATATGATGATTAGTTAACACAAAACATATTATTGACATTAATAACTACAACACATTAATGTACTGATAATTAAAATAACCAATATCAGTCATCCTAATAGTTATAAACACCAAAAAAAAAATATATATATATATATATATATAACCATAACATTAAAAAAAAATAAACATTTTTTTTACTTAAAACAACCAATATTATTTAAAATCTACCTACTTAATTAACTATCATATATCTACCTATCACCTGAAATCCACAAACTCTACACCGTCATTAAAACTGTTAATCAATACTGTCATCACTTCCGTGTGTACTGAATCTGTTATTTATTTTCAAAGACTAAATTACTCAAATCAAATTAAAAGTATATCTATTAGGCAAACTACTAACAATACTACCACGCTGGCTTGTCAAAGCGTGAAGCCAACTTAATTGATCATGTCATCTCCACAGTACGTGAAACTTTTCATCTGTCTCTGATACTACCACTCTGGCCTGTCCAAGAATGCAGCAATCTTAATTGATCATGCCAGGTTCGCATTACATCTCGTGACACTTTTTCACCTGTCTTTCTGCAATAATAATAATAACAAGTGACTAACTTATTTATATTTAAACAACTGTTTTCATACATGTGGTGTTTCAAAAGTAAGTTACAGTCATAATAAAGTAACATTATATTTAGACATTATAATATTCCCATTTAACTAAAAACCATTTAACCAAAATTAAAATTATATTTTCTTCATACAATATGTTTATAATCTACTTAATAAATCTGCTAAATTATTTATTTAGTATTAACCGATATGATTTAGGAAACTATGAAAATTTAGCCATGCCCGCTATTAATACATCTATTTGGGCATAGGTTCAGGATAAAGATACTCATTTATACACATCTAAAAAAAAATTTATGCTTATGAATATGGACAATACAATGAACACAGTAGACGACATAACATCTTATAAAAATAATCATGATGACAATACGACCACAACATCGTTACATGTTTTACGCAAGGTTAGTAAAATTCATTCAGCAGAAAATATAAACGAAATTCATTGAAATCCTGCTTCACCGTATCAGTACTGTAGTCGTGTGTCATTAACCCATACACACGTCAACAATAGAGTTCCACTGTTGCATGATCTCCATGCTGTTATCAGTTTTAACTACTATTAATAATCACACCTACCTACAACAAAACCCTGTTATGTGTCAATAACCCATACCCACAACAGCGATTAGTTGTCTTTACTATCATATGTTCAACAATTCGCATAGGAAGACCTCTGCCACATAACAATTACCCATGTCATATGACAGAAGGCCGCCAAACACAATAAGAACATATTATGTTCAGCGACTTCGTCGCCACACGTTATAATCCATATATCATTTTGCGACTTTCCAGATGTTTACCCCAGTTGTTAATTTTCTACTGGACAAATCCCGACCAATTCTAGTGTGAAACCTTCTGAACAGTAGGCCCTACACATGTTTATGTATCAACAGTAGGCCCCTACACATGTTTATGTATCAACAGTAGGCCCCTACACATGTTTATGTATCAACAGTAGGCCCCTACACATGTTTATGTATCAAAATTATTTTGGCTCAGGCCATTCCTTCTGATGTTATCCATCCTGCATCTATACCAATCTTGATGAAATACTAAAAAGAAGATATCTACGTCTAACCCATATTAACTAATAATTGTAGACAAGAACTGTAAACGGGAATTTAGTACTTGTGATTTTAACTGTGTGCGAAAATCAGGACCACTTTTTTTGTAATACCCTAATGTGTCTGTACTGTACCATGTGTTTATCTAATTACCTAACATTGACATTCATCCCAATTTATTTTTCTTTATATTCTTCCTTTTATACATTTTCTTTCTTTCTTTCTTTCTTTGTTTCAAACCTATAGAATCTCTCTTCTGCACATACGCCAATATATGTATATTGTAACTCTGTTGCCTGGAATACTGGTATAGTTTTCACTCTTGTGTACCATGCGTACTGTATATGCTGCACTGACGTATGTTTGGTAAGTCTGTACCAAAGGTCAAGGTAGGCAAGTGTAGTCAGCCTACTGTAATGCTTTTTTCCTTTACCTATAAAGTTCATAAAATATCTTTTTGTTTGTATGCAACAGTTTAAACCGTTTGTTTTGACTTGCACGTACATGTTTGTACTGGTATAGATAAGATATCCTTTTGTTCGTGTGAACCTGTTAATAACGACGCCTATATCCTGTGATATAATCAGTTTAACCATGGTAATGATGTGAGCAACGACCATGGCAATTAGATCCCATTTTGATTGTTTAATGGGCCTTGCGTGTTGAGCATGTACCTTTTTCGTGCAACAACTAGTGTATGTAACTTTTGGTTTCCTTTTGGGATGTTTGAGAAAGATATCATCTAAAGACATATAATCCCGTTTGACATGTTTTATACACTTCTTTTCTGTTGTGCTATTAGTCTTTTGTGTTACATCATGTTCATCAGAAGTTGATATAACCTGCTTAACTTGTGTATTTTCTTCTTCTGTATGCGTCGTTTGAACTTGGGTTTTTGTGAGTGTCTTGTCAAGATTGTGTTCAATGGCTACTTTCCGAACGAAATCCCTGGCATTCGGGATATTACCAATTATTAACCCAACACCCGGGTCTGGTAATACCGCTGCACATATTCCACCTTCGTAATACGGGCATTCAATCATAACCCATGCGGTCTTGTATATTTCTACAGTACCCCCGAATGTTCTACAACCAATACTATTCCCTGTGTAATCCCTTTCGTTGATCAGTTTGTGATCAACTCCTGCAATAACTGAACTAGTGTCCCTAATACACGTCGTTGATACTCCATTGACAAATGCCTGTTCAGTAATGAGAGTGTCTTCTATGTCTTCGTCATTCTCGATTATGAACACTGTGTTAGTTTCATATATTTGTAGAAAGTTTTGTAGCATCGACATGTTGCTATGTTTCACCACTATTCAATAATAATTGCAAGTAGGAACTGAAGAAAGAAGTTCAGTACCAAAAGTATACAGGCATATAACTATTAAACACAACTATAATAATTGTAGATCAGAAATGTAGACAGAAATTTCGCACGAAAATCTTGTAACTCACAAAATAAAAGTTAACGCCGACGAAGTCAAAGAACGCAGCAAAAATTAGTTTGCTTACACGCCAGAAATTGTCTACTAGAAAATAAATAACACAAAGTTTGCAGAACTATTTATAGAAAATAAGATATGCACTACATATAGACAAACTAAACAGAGTTAACAATTTTTTTACATCAATAAATAGATAAATAGAATTCCGCACACCAACTTATTATGACTTATATAGACCCTGGAAATACCAACCACCAAAGAATTTAGCAAAGCAGAAAGATATTAGCTTAAAAATAATAAAGCCTATACATAATAAATTAAATAATGAAACCACAATTTAAAAAAATTAGCAAAGACTAGTTATAATAATTCCAAAGCAATAAATAAAAAGATAATATTGTTATAATAATTAAGAAAAGTAATTCAGCAAAGAAAAATATAAGCAGAGTCAACGTTCTTTAACTACGTCAAACTAAGAATAGAAAACATTCATCTGATAACATCTAAAATAGTGCGCACACACAATTAAGAAAGTCTAGCGCAATATCGCACCAAATTATGTACCGCGCTTATGACGTAATGGAAGACATGAGTGAATTAGAAACGAATAAAATGTGTGTAATATTACAATATTAATGACTGCCACTTAACTAAATGAAAGACCACAAACGTTTACTTAGCTCATAAAACACGGTGATTCCTCCACTCAACGTATTAGACTGCAATGTCAGACAATCCAGCTCGTATCCAAAATGAATTGTAGACCATCAAAATCCTCCTCAAACTCGACCAATGTCAGTCGATATGATAACCAATTCTGTTCGTACTCGAATCCTATGAATTTGACACCTTTAGGCACGTTGCCTGTCATCAATCCCTGAAGTGGATCGTAATTGATGTTGGTGTCATTTGTATGAAACTATATGTATCCTGATTCGATCGCACTGACTGTTATTTCCAAGAAATAAATGATGATGACTGATAAACTGAAGACACAATACGAACAACGAGGATGTGCCAACTGGTCTCCTCACACTCGACAAATGTCAGAGACGATTCTCCGCCTTCATACTTCTGACATCTTGAGGATTCCAGCGTTGACCAATAACAGGCTCTGAGAATCTTCCGAAGAAATCAGCACTCACTCATTGCCAATAGTCCCAAGTAGAGCTAGGTCTGTATCAAAACAAAACGGCAGCTTCCAAAACAGACGAGGCAATCTGAAATCACACTCCTGTGATCTGGATAACACGATGAGAACCGAGAGTTCTCTGGGTGGGCAACGATTGGAGCGATACTGTAACCATATATATGCAACGATAAAATTACACTCCTAACACTGAGTGTACCATTTCCAGATGATCGAAACTGGTACCGATGCTCTCTCAAACATGAAAAACTACTTCCCCATGCCCATGATTGGTGTTAACCTCTAACGGTTAACGATTGACAAAATGACGATACAAATGAACGACTGAGGATGCGCCATATGGTCACCAGCAACCTAGACCGGCATGATCCTCACAAACACAGATGTGTTGCGTGTTAGTGCATGCATGACTGTGTGTTCTGTATTCATTCTTTATGCTGAGAATATGACCGTTATAATGTCATTCAATCCTGTCTCCATAATCTGATATTCCCTCGGCTTTCAATTATTAATCTGTTTGCAGCCAATGTCTCAAAAACATTACTGCCTCAAACAAAGATGAAATCAACTGACTGTGTCTCTGTATCGTATCCGTACAATATTGACCTTGTGACTGTAACCGTTATCCTTGACTCACTGACGACCTTACTGTGCACGATCGTTTGGTCCAAATCTCTGCAGACGATGCCCCCATGTCATGAGTTAAACGCTGATCCCTGCTTCCTCTACAATGATATTGACCTGACGTTTAACTGCTAGAGCTAAATGGTACAATCACATGTAGGACGGCCTCACTCTGCTGACTCCAACATAAATCCAACAACAAAGTCTTTTGAGTGAACTGAAATATAATTTATCGCAGGCAACTTCAACAGCAAACGTGAGCGAGTGAGCGCATCCAGTCTTGAGTCTTTCGCACTGCACTTTCGCTCTTGCTTCTCCATCGCTATTCATCTATCTAGACTGTGTGGATATTTGGGCACCAAGCGGGCCACCTGCCATGATAAGGAATGTACAACAACCGCCTACCTTCCACTGTCATATAGGGAATACGATATATGCCAGCGACCGTGGCATCAGGATAGCCAGGAGTACCTGTAGTCAATTGCCGGACACACCTAGAGCGACTTCATGTGGACACTGAGGATTGGCAACATCACAAAGGCCGGTATTCTGTGTGGTGTTGAAGCACGTCATAGCTTGTCCTTGCTGGATCACAAACTAAAGCTTAAGCCGTTACGGTGTTAGGTGACGTCATCCTATGACGTCTCAATTGCGTTCAATGTTGGTGTCACAATGTTCACCATTTGTGACACCCGTTATCTTCTTCTTTGATGCGCTAACTCATCAATTGCCTGCCTCACTGTCATTTACTACATGACAGCAAAGGCCACCCGTATGACACTAAACACCTCATCCCGAAGTTACGATTGTTATAGACAAACATGAGTCTAGTAATAAGGGGAGCTGAGTGGTCTAGAGGTATGGGGTCCGCCTCGAGTGCTGGAGGTCCCGCGTTTAAGCCCCGGTGAGGACCGGGATTTTATCACGTGGACTTCTAGTAATAAAATCCCCCTGGTCTCTGAGTAGTGAGATCGGACGCCCGTGTGTATTGTGGCGCATGTAAAAAATCTCTTGGCAGTTGGAAATCGAAAAAGAGTAGCCTAACGGCGCTGCCCGGGCAAAATTTGGAGTTAAAAATCTACCCAAGTATTTAAGGATCCTCGCCGGTGCTACGGGGGTCGTGCACTGAGCTGAGTTGCCCCGGACTCAGGCTTGAGTTAGGAGTAGAACGGAGCACTTATGGGTTAAACCCGTGTGCTGTGATGTCTATCCGTCGAATAAACTAAATTATGGGTCTATCACCATTTATCCAAAACCCCTAAGGTGTGTAAAACTGTCCATTAGTTACGTTTACTTGTGTCCGACTAGATTATTGTCCATTTTGTCCGATTAGATTATTTCTCAGTCAAGTAATCTCACCCCTCGACAAGATCACTCTACGTCTCGGTCGTACAATGACATTCTGCATCACACATAACGTAAATAACGCTATACAATGAATACTGCTGATCTTTATCCTCGGTTACATTGACGGTCGGTGTAGGTTATCAACACATTTCTGCCCTGTCGTATTGCTATTGTCAGTATAAGACACAGCTGGAGCGCATACCTGCTGCTTAACCGGAATGTGTGTGCACGTGCATGTTTTCATGAGTCAGCTTAACCGTGATAATACCAAAACAAACAGTTCTTTTTCGACTTGGGCAATGGAGATTTTCCCAGCCTGCACAATAACAACGTTTCCGGGAATGGTCTGAAAATTGTGGGTGGGTCCCACAGAAGATTTGATAAGTGCAATAATGTAACTTTCTAAAATTTGAAAACTCTATGGTATATATATTTTTTCTTTGATGTTTTTAACGACATTACTTGCTGTGTTTCACGTCTGCCTTTAAACACAACAGACTGTTGTTACTTAGAACCATTCCGTCTCCGTGGCTTTATCATTTACCTCCTTACATTCCTAACAGTTACTAGTTTATCTCATGTTGTATCCAGAGTTGTCCATCTCCTGGAACAGAGCTGAGATGATTACACGTTTCAATGTGGTAACGCTTTTACTTATATGTTGTGCGTGCAAGTTTTCTGATGTTAGTATCATTTCTCTCTTTGTAATTTTTGGCCGATACTATACATGCATTCATATCGTATACGTTTTACGAGATTAAATTTATATATGCATTTCTATTATATGTATCTTTGATTAATAAATGGACAAACATGCGTCTGGTATATAGTTTTAATTCATATAATACTGACATTTCTATCGCAACTGATTTTTTTCTTTTTAAATTAATAATATGTTAAATTTATGTTGCATGATTTATACTATAATTACATAAATATTACATATGCTTTTCACAAAGGCTAAGCTAACATGTCTAACGTATATGTTTTTATTAATTCACACTATACACAAGTGTCCATCGTATATGCTTTTTTCCAAAAATTCATACAATACATAATTCGTATCGTGTATGTTTATGGTTCAGTCTGAACTTCAATGTCTCTTGCATGTATGATTTTCTGGCCTCAATTACATCTCTGTCTCTTCTCTTAATGTTCCTCTTGTACCTTGCGGTGTCGAGGAGAGTGCCCGCTTATTGGCTTCATGAATCGATATTCCCATGGACTGTGCTATTCCCTCCGTCCATCGGTTACGTTGTCGGCCTCTCCCTCTGCTTCCCTCTGGTCTGTACATCATTGCTTGTTATGGTATACTGTTAGTTGGTAACCTATTTGCATGGCCAAACCATTTGACTTGCTGCCTTCTAATAAAACCTAGCGCTGCAATAACCACCACTTTAGTCCTGATGTCTTCATTTTTGAGCTTATCTCTTCTTGATACATTGAGTATTTTTCTCAGGAATTTCATTCCTGTTGTGATTTTTCTTCCCTCTTTTTCTGTCATATTTCCAGGTTTCGCATTGGTAACAAAGAGTTGGTGGTAAGAGTGCCTTGAAAGTGGTTTCTTAGTAACTATAGATACATGTTTGTACTTTAGTATTGGTGCAGTTTGTCCAATAAGTTGGTTTACCTTCTTGCATCTATTTTCGATCTCGTCTCCTGATTTGTCATTTGATGATATTATATTTCCTTGATACTTGAATCTCTTTACTTGTTTCAGAGGATCGGCTATCCTCTGTCAGAAGGGGTGACAAGTGAAAATTAGTAGCCTGCCGATGACCCGCAGACTACACAAGTCAACTCCACCTCCACGTGGTGTAGACTAGGCAACCATGACCGCACGATCATGGGCTAACGGGGCTATGGCTCGCCATACGGGACGGACTCCCTATGGTCACATTTTTGTCTTAAACCTGCGACTGGCCTACCAAGCCGACAGGGGATATTTATAATTCTCATAAAAAAAACTAAGAACTCACTTACACCAATAGTGGAAAATGGGAAATGCATACTGAGGATTGAAACATACTGTACTTATACATGTAGCAAGTTGCTACCGGCTGACAGAGGCTGGCCAATCAATCTAAGACATATGTCATCACTTATGGCTCTAGCAGTATGATCACAGGCAGTACCGACATATGGGCGCCCATAATCAATCAACTCTCTACGGGAATAACCAGCATCTCTTCCCTTCGCTCTTACAATCACAGAGAATGACATATAACGTAATTATGTATCACGAATGCAAATATTATTTTATAGTTAATCAGTCAATCAGTTAATCAAATCTTATATAGTTTTTGATTTATGCTATACTTACATTATTCTCCTACATAGTTATTGCTTCTTTCTATACTAACATCATTTGTTAATATAATATTCTTTTCACACAGCACTGTGTTTTGATTTATTATTTGTTTTCAAGATTTCCTTTGGAAGCTACCTGTTCGAACTATCCCAGATGTCGGATCTTCGGATAAAATAGATAAATGATTTATGTTTCGCGCCTATATGGGCTATTTCCTGAATTCTCATTTCCAAGATATGTCTCCTCAGTCATAGATCATAGTATTGTGTTTCAGTGTAAAGTATTATCTCGTGTCTGTGATACGTACATCGGCTGTATAGCGAACGCTCCTGTGGAGGACTTTACTAGTATAGTGAAAAACGGTTGTAGGTTATATGATGTATAGTAATAGTTGTGACTCGTGGTTGCACAATATTAATTGTATAGTAAATAAGCGGTGGCTACTTTAAATGTCGTGTGGGGGAAACGATTGTGTGTAGAGTCTAATACAAGAAATTGTCACAGTGTAACATCACAGAAATATATTTTAGGTTTTTTTTTATAAATATATATATATGTGTGTGTGTGTGTGTGCGTGTGTGTGTGTGTGTTATGTGTGTAAGTGTGCGTGCGTGTGTGTGTGTGTGTGTGTGTGTGTGTGTGTGTGTGTGTGTGTGTGTGTGTGAACAGTGAAATGATTATTATGAAATGTGACTTGGCAAAAATTAAGATAAATTAACAATATTTTCAGCAAATATGTGTCCATTTGATTACACTGAAAAGAGACTGTAGTTAATAAGTAGGCAATGTGACACTTGTGATAACTTACCAGTGTATTAGAGAGATTTGTACTATACTTGAACTTACCAGAGACAGATATGTAGTAGGTAAACTGCAATAAATGTAAAGAAAACTTTTACAGGCATTGCAACGTATTTGGTGATATTGTGACAGCTCTACATTTCAATACACCAAACGATACTCTATAGATGCTATGGTTAATACCACACCGACCACCTTTACTATCCACAACACTTCTGGTACCCGATTTAGATAGGATGGGTCTGGGAGCCCAAATCAGTTTAAATAATCAGATTGGATGTGTGTCCCAGAACATGACCTCCGGCCGGCATTTATGCTTGCTAGTCATTAGGCTGCCGGCTTCGTGGCTTAGAGGTTAGCGACTTTTCTCCGTAATCTCGTATATTCTCGTAGGTAACGTGATGACGGTGAGAATCAGCAGTGGTTCGAATCGCATCGGTAACTTACGGGGTATGTGAGCCGGCCGCTCAGAAAGCAATGGCAAACTACTGAGCGTAATCTTGCCAAGAAATCAACATACAGCTGAAAGATGCTGGTGTTGACAGCGATGTCCTGTAAAGGATATGCAAAACAAAAAAAGGCTTCTGCTGCTTCCCGAACTGACTATATACTACACACACAAACTACTGAACGTAACCTTGTACAGAGATTACAACAGCAAATAATTCTGGTGGTGACTGCATCGTCCTATAAAGGATATACAACTACACACACGCGCGAAGGGAATAAACTACAATATAAAAGTAAAGGGTATACAACTACACACACACGAAGGGAATACACTACTATATAAAAGTAAAGGATATACAACTACACCCACGCGAAGGGAATAAACTACTATATAAAAGTAAAGGATATACAACTACACACACACACACACACACACACACGAAGGGAGTAAACTACTATATAAAAGTAAAGGATATACAACTACACACACACACACACACACACGAAGGGAGTAAACTACTATATAAAAGTAAAGGATATACAACTACACACACACACACACACACACACAAAGGGAATAAACTACTATATAAAAGTAAAGGATATACAACTACACACACACGAAGGGAATAAACTACTATATAAAAGTAAAGGATATACAACTACACACACAAGAGGAAATAAACTACTATATAAAAGTAAAGGATATACAACTACACACACACACACGAAGGGAATAAACTACTATATAAAAGTAAAGGATATACAACTACACACACACGAAAGGAATAAATTACTATATAAAAGTAGGGGATACTTCTCCTTCTTCTTCTGCGTTCATCCGGCTTTTTTTCGGATGTGATTGCGTTGTGCCTGATTACAGCAGAGCTGCGTTCTTGCGCCGTTGGGCCGACACATCAGACTTCTGCGGGCATTTGTTGACCGGGTTAACCTTCCCGGGGAAAGTAAGGGATACAAAATCACACACACACACACACACACACAAAGGGAATAAACTACTATGTAAAAGTAAAGGATATACAACTACACACACACGAAGGGAATAAACTACTATATAAAAGTAAAGGATATACAACTACACAAACAAACGAAGGGAATAAACTACTATTTTCAAGTACAGGATATACAACTACACACACACAAAAGGAATGAACTACTATATAAAAGTAAAGGATATGCAACTACACACACACGAAGGGAATAAACTACTATATAAAAGTAAAGAATATACAACTACACACACACGAAGGGAATGAACTTCTATATAAAAGTAAAGGATATACAACCACGCACACACGAAAGGAATGAACTACTATATAAAAGTAAAGGATATACAACTACACACACACACGAAATAAATAAACTACTATATACAAGTAAAGGATATACAACCACGCACACAGGAAAGGAATGAACTACTATATAAAAGTAAAGGATATACAGCCACGCACACACGAAAGGAATGAACTACTATATACAAGTAAAGGATATACAACCACGCACACACGAAAGGAATGAACTACTTTATACAAGTAAAGGACCCTTTTTCACGCCATGGGTCTTATTGGATCTATTGTGCTAAGCTCATATTGTTAGATATGTCGGTCCTCGATGGTTGATGCGCTTACTATCACCGCCGCTTCTTTACGTCCCGGAACACTGTTTGGTACACTTTATAAGCTTGGTCAACCTGGATGCCAAAGTTAAAAGTTAGTCACATATCTGTTACTGTACGTCGTACTTATCCCCATCATTTTTGGCTGTTTGTGATTTTTTGGAAAGTTTTATGTTCAGTAGATTGCCAAACAGTTCTCCGTGGCGAAATAGTTATGGACGCGATTCGTAATCCCACTTACTCGCGTTCGAAACACATTTGCGAGCTATTTGGCAGCAGACCTTGTTGCGATGGGTTTTAGCGAATTGGAATGGGAGCCGGACATTTAGAAAGCAAGGAAAAACTACTGAACGTAAACTCGCCAAGGCATCAACAGCAGTAAAATGCTGGTATTGACAGCGATGTCCTGTACGAAGGATATGCAAAAAAAAAAAGTTTTCTGAACGATCAGGACGGAGAATTGTGTCCTTGACCTCTTCGCCACTGAGCCGTATGAAGCTCAAGTAAGTTAAACAAATTCAGGTCATGAGAGGTATTCGAGAACATTGCCATCCAGCAAGTCAACAAGCGTACTAGACACTGTTCTACACCAGCATGAAATCCATCAAGTCCGAAACGTTAAGGAGTGCGTCTCGCGTATGATGCTAGTCCAGTATTTATATAAATCAATAGTAATCGGGGGGTGATATGATCAATATTACACTCATTTTAATATATGGTACATATTAATTGTGATAAATTAATTATTTTGTGAGTAACGTGTCCATAAATTAATTGCACAATAAAGATAATTATGAGTATGTTGTAGAAGATGCATATTATGTAAGTTTACACTACCAAATACTGAAACCATTATGAGAATAACAAATGTAAAATTTGCCTACAAATTAAATTATACAGAGCCTTATAGAATTTAAGAAAGTGCTGAAGTGCTATATAGAACCTGTTTTGCTGTATGGCAGTCAATCTTGGAATGTGAATGAACATATTAGGAAGAACTTGGAAGCAACAGAAATGTGGTTCCTGAGACGAATGTTGTGAATTCCTTGGCTGCCAAAGTAACTAACAACGACTGTCTGAAAGAGGCTAATAAAACTAGAACAATATATACAATAAGATAGAGACAAAAATATTTCTTTGGTCACGTTATGAGAAGAGTGGCAGAACCATACCAAGAGATATGATGCCGTTTGGATTGAGTCGGAGGTGGGGAGGAATATCATCAGCAGAGTTGGTCCATAAAATCAAAAACCGAGATCTGTCGAGAGTCACCAACGTCACCACCAACTGGCAGGGCACTTGATGATGATGATGATCGTTTCAACATTATTCAGCAGATTATATTTAAAATGTACTCTTGCCAGATAAAAAAAAAAAACTCTTACAACAAATATAAATAACCATTGTAATAGAATACCAGAACATGACATGGGTAGAGCTTTACAATTACCGACAATATTTACCCATCCGGTTTGTGTTTGACGGTTGGCTATCAGTGTTTGTGGGACGACTCGTGTTAACACAGATATCCATACAACATGGTCTATCTCTGTATGGCGGGTGGTGTTGTTGTTTGTTATTTCAATAAATTGTGTGTCGGGGTTTATCAATGACCAACCCACACTGATATAAATGACGCATAGTGCAATGCCGGCTGTTGACTAGTTTATCGAGCTTGTTATTCAGCCACTATAGCGCATGCAGAAGCCCCGTTGTATTTTTAAATTCCTGATTCTGTCTTCTAGCTGGGTATCTCCAGTATTAGTCAAGCTAGTTTCGTCTTTTCGCAACTCCGTATTATTTTATTTTGGGTTTGTGAGCACTTTATTACAAGAAAGTTCGTCTCACAAGTGGGAGTTACCCTTGTAGACATTATGTGTTTGTGTGTTCTTTTATATGCACCGACAGTGCGTGAGTAACATAGAGGAAATCACATCTAAAACGTGAGTTGTAAATTATTAAATGTTTACGTTGTATCATTTATCGTACAGTTTTCGTGGCGGACATTCGTGTTGGCATTCTGACAGCTGCATTATGCATAGTATTCCTGTGCGGGCTGTTGGTTTGTCGAGACTCCTGTCTGTTCCACTTTTCATTTGGGGCAGTGAGAACATTTTGTGTGACATTCACTGGTATAGAAACGGGATGGCACATGATGATGATCAGCATTGGGTGTGTGTTTGTTTTTCCTTCAGAAAACAAACGCACACTATTAAACGTAAAACTGTCTAGATAGTAATTAACGTTTTTTGCATATCTATTTACAGGACATGGCTGCCATCCTAGTTATCATGTTATTGATGTCTTGGCAAGTTTACGTTCAGTAGTTTTCCATTGCTTTCTGAACGACTGGCACCCATACCAACACGATAAAACCCCAGCGCGACACGGTCTGCTGCCAAATCGAACGCGTGGTAAGCGGCTCACGAATCGCGTTCGCAAGCCTTTAGACTACGGGTTACAAAATGCGAGGGTTGAATGCGACGTGCATAAATGCTCCGTTCTTCTCCTAACTCAAAGCAGAGTCTGGAGAATCTTAGCTCAGTGCACGAACTCCGTCGCACCGGCGATATTAAAGTATCCTTAAATACTTTGGGTAGATTTTTAACTCGAAAGTTTGCCCGGGAAGCATATGCAGCTAACTTTAACGTATTTCCTTATATGTGTGACAACGCCATATGCGCAGTACGCCCCAAGGAGTGCACAAGTGCTCTTTACTTGCTTGTCTTGATTGTACCCTTTTATAGGAGTCGCAGTGGGGCAGTGACTACCTCTCTCCATTGTCGGTTCTAAGATCATATGTTAGAAACTCTATCCAGACTACTAGGTCAACCCATACTATTCTAGACACCATAAAACGGTTTGGGAAGTAAAGGCAGCCAGCTTGATATCGAACGTAATACAATCCTGTAAGAGTGTAGTTTGCGGGCGTGTTTGTGTCATGGTTACCACAAACACACACACACACACACGAAAGACACGCACACACACACACCACACACACACACACACAGAGTTGAGTCAAAAGCGATCTCACAGTATTCGGGATAATCCCATACGTGTTCCGTCTCATCTTCAACAGCAGGCGAAGAGTCCCAATATTAATGCTATTCGTTGCAGTCTGATTATGTGTTCATTTGGCCTTTCTTATCTTATTAAACGTCAGTTGCTTTGAGAGAACAGTAATGAAAGACATTGTTGCTACAAAAAAGTATGTCACGAAGATTGACAAACGACATTTCAGGCACCTTAGGCGTGCGGGTGTATAAAGCGGGAGAAGTTGACCTGCTATTTAGAGACCTGTTTCCAGAATATATAAAAAAAAATGTTTTGCATATCCTTTACAGGACATCGCTGTCAACATCAGCATCTTTCAGCTGTATGTTGATTTATTGGCAAGATTACGCTCAGTAGTTTGCCATTGCTTTCTGAGCGGCCGGCTCAGTTATCCCGCAAGTCACCAGCGGGGATCGAACCGCTCCCAGCTCTCGCCCCGCTACTCTGCGTGATAAACGGGATTACGGAGAAAGTGTTGTAACTCCTCGGCCAGAGAGACCGGCTCCAGAATATATACTTAAGGATATATTATTCCTTTGAAACAGTACTTACGACAACATAATTTAGTTTAGTCGATGGATCAACATCAAGACACACGGATGTAACCCATAAGTGCTCCGTTCTTCTCCTAACTCAAACCAGAGTCTGGAGAATCCTAGCTCAGTGCACGAACTCCGTAGCACCGGCGATAATCCTGAAATACTTTGGGTAGATTTTTAACTCGAAAGTTTGCCCGGGAAGCGCCGTTAGGCTACTCTTTTTCGATTTCCAACTGCCAAGGGATATTATTACGTGTGCAGCAATACACACAGGCGTCCGATCTCATTACCCAGAGACCAAGGAAAATTTTATTACTAGAAGTCCACGTGAAAAAACCCGGTCCTCACCGGGGCTTGAACCCGGGACCTCCAGCACTCGAGGCGGACACCATACCTCAAGACCACCCAGCCCCCCCCCCCCCCACCCGCCCACCATTCATTACGACATCATTCCGTTCTAGATACTACAAGTATATTGGTGGTATTTGGTCATCAAGTCAAAGAGGCGCGTGTCAAGCACTTTGCTAACAACATGAATTGTAACAACAAGAAAGACTTGCATGTTTAAACAAGCATGCCATGTGTCATTAATATGCATTCAGTTATATACAATTGGTTGTGTGAAATATAATATCTTACAGAAATCAAGCTAGCTAGATACCTCTTCACTGCAATTTATACGTATGTTGGTGCGAAGTGAACCATCTATTTTGGGGATTCTTTTATATCATATATATCATATGCGGGTCATCAACGTTTACACCAGAATATGATATAACACAGGAATGGTAAAGGATTGTTTCGTGTAAAATGGCTTGCCTCGTTTCTGAGGACACATATTGTGAAAAGTGTATGAATGTTCAGCTTTGGTCATGCGGGAATATAGAGGAATGAACAAGCTGATAGAACGCTTGCAAATGTACTTCTTGGTGGCAGATTACCTATGGACAAGGGAGAGGTGGTCGGGTGCCCGTGGGACCAGGTGGGGAAAGTGGTTAAATAAACTGATAACACGTATGTTGAGAGAATTATATGGCGAGGAATCGGCAAGGGTTCTGGACGATTCTCAAAACTGAGAGCGAAGACCAGGCGAACTTTGAATCCGATGGCGATTGGAACCATTAGCAGTATGACTTTACGCTGGCTGTTGAACGAGAGGACGGAACGCGTGTGAGAATGTGCTGAGTGCAGCGATGTCGTTTCTTAGCTCAATTCAACTCAACATAAGATAACAATAGAGGAGGAAATGCTTAAACAGTTTGATAAACGTTTTTACCAAGGCAAATTATAACATCATATGAAAGATGCATCACAGAGGTAATGAGTAGAATAGGGTATGTCACAAAATGAAAAGTATTTAATGTAATAAGTTACTAGTATTGAATGTCAGTAAGAGAGTGCAGAAATATTATATAGAGAACATTTTATTGTATAGCAGTAAATCATGGAATAGTAGAAACCAATAATTAAGAATTTCGAAGCAACAGGAGATTTGATTCATGGGAGTAATGTTGCAATTACATTAGACTTCTTGAGTAAATAACAGCGATGGTCTGAAAGATACTAAGGAAGGTAGAACATTGTATACAACTATAAGATAGAGATGAACAGCGTTCTTTAAACATAAAGTGAGGGAAAAGCCACTGAAAAATATTGTGTTGACTTGATGGATCAATATATATATATATATATATATATATATATATATATATATATATATATATATATATATATATATATATATATATATATATATCATGTGCCATGCCGGAAAGCGTAGATAGGAAGAGAGAGAGAGGTCAGCATGGCCGAGAGGTTTAAGATGCTCGCATTGAAACTTATTTGCGCTCACAGCGTCGTAGTGGGTCCATTTAACACACTAGTCAGCTAGCCTGAAATTGTTGACTTCTCGTTCAGAAAACAATGGCAGACTAATGAGTAAACTCAAATTGCCTACAAAATCAAACTGAGTTTGATTGTATCGTCCTGAGTTATCCTGTGATCTGCACACGTAAGTGCGCGCGCGCACACACACACACACACACACACACACACACACACACACACACATATACACACAATTACCATTCATCGCAGTATATTCTTGCAAATTAAAATGTTCATCTACTTTTAGTGTGAAATATTCCAGACAATTAAGGATATTTTCTGGGGGGAAATGTCTCTAAAATGAACTAATCTAATTACCAAAAGCATGCCTTTAAAGCATACTCGTTTGCTTGTGACGGCAATATTACTTACATATCCTAGGATCCCTAGACACTATACATCTCTCACGTGATTAGTTGCAATTCCCTTTGCTTTGATCTCACATTTGGCAAATATCTTTTTTCTCTACTGTACTGGTGAGTATGTGAGCATAAACTCGTGTTTAAAACTGCCCACAAAACACGTGTCAGTGCCTTCCAGCTTACATCTATTTAATGCGGCATGCAAAGATTTTACACGTGGTTGTGTAAAATAGCTTTACGAAATTGGGTTTTGTTACACGTCTATAAACCCTGTTATCAGGGCATCTTCTTTGCTGGTCGTATTATTTTAGATGCAACTTGATTGCTATTTCTAAGTTATGAGACGTGTATATTTCTTTGTGTGTCAGTAAACTTGTTAAATTAATCTTATAGAAAATCTTCTATCTCTCTCTCTCTCTCTCTCTCTCTCTCTCTCTCTCTCTCTCTCTCTCTCTCTCTCTCTCTCTTTCTCTCGCTTTTCTCTCTCTATCTCTCCCTCCCTCTATCTCTCTCTCTCTCTCTGCCTCTGTCTCTGCCTATCTCTGTGTGTCTATGCACAGTCTGCCTGTCTTGTTTTGACATTGGTCTGCTGTATTTGTCTCTCCCCCCCCCCCCTCTCTCTCTCTCTCTCCCTCCCCCCCCCCCCCCCCCTTTCTCTCTAATCAAAATTTTCAATTATTTATTCAGCTTAGTGAAAACATTTCAGGCGAGGATATCTCTATAAAAGGGTATAACGTTTTCAGAAGAGATCTCTTTAGGAAGCAAGGACAGGTCTAGCAGTCTATATGTCTAATTTACTAAATGTTCACCTTAGGCAAGACTTTGAAACTAGTGAAATAGAATGTATGTGGTTGGAACTCAAACATCAGAACCACACACTTCTGATAATTGGTTATCTCTATTGAAATCCCAGCGCTGAACACGTGTGGTAGGAGCACGTCGCTACCGTGATGGATGCGGTGTTCACTACCAGAAAGGAAATCATACTTCTCGGAGACTTTAACATTGACACCAACAAAGCCGACGTAACATGGAGAAATGCATCTTCCAACAAATAGTTAAACAAGCTACTAGAACAACTAAATGATCTTCAACACTTATAGATCACATTTATGTAACTTGCTCAGACAACATAATAGACTGCAAGGTACCAAAATGTGTAGTGAGCGTTCACTACCCAGTATGCTGCACATGGTTTAAAGAAAGAATTAAAACTCCCAAACATAAACACATAAGTGTAAAATATAGAAGCTACAAAAATTTCAGTCAAAACGCATTTTTACAGGATTTGCTCAATATATATATATATATATATATATATATATATATATATATATATATATATATATATATATATATATATATATATATATATATATATATATATATATATATTGAGCAAATCCTGTAAAAATGCGTTTTGACTGAAATTTTTTTATATATATATATAGACAATATTAATCAACTTCCTAAACTGGAGGAAGCTTTGGAATTATGGATAAAGACCTTTATTGATGTGTTTTACAAACATGTGTCAGTCAAGGAAGTCCGAGTAAAATATTACGTCAAGCCGACTTGAATAACCCAGGAAATACTTGAAATTATAAGAGAGTTACAGAAATTTAAAAAACGCATAAAAAGAGGGACCGCAGCATATACCGAACTCTTAGAAACAAAGTTCAATATATCATACGAAGAGAAAAGAAATATTATTTTAAGAACTTAGAAATGTATAAAACAAAACGTAAGGATATATGGAAGATAATTAACATATTGACAAACAAATATAACACTTCCAATTCACTATCATAAAATCATATTACATGTGACCGATCTGTAACTTTTTTTCAAACTGACATAGACCAGCTGAAGTCTTCAATGCCGAATTCTCCTTGAAATTTATCTTTACTGTCATCATTTTGCGAAAATAGATGCTCCCGGGATATTCCTTCCGATATACCGCTGTGATATACATTTTCACAAGAGTAACATGCACTAAAATAATTCCAGGCAATAAAAATAGTTCGACACCGCTCATTCCCTGCAGTGATAATCCGACTTTTTCATCGACCCATTGTGACGTCACCACCGGAACAATGAATCTAAATATAAGCCAATGCGGGAGAAATTCTGTCTGTGGTCGCGTCGTTTGTCGTTTGTCGTCGCATTCGCACTGCGAGCGCTAACAAGTCAAGTCGCATTATTCTGTCAAGAAGCCTGATCAGCGGGAAAATGTCACGTGGAAAATCCAACAACAAGAAACACGCTGTTGCCAACATGTGCAGCGTGGGAGCCGACTACAAGAAGAAGAACGTCGAGAGCCCACCTGCTAGCAGCACCAAAGAGCCTGATACTACAGCCATCACTGAAGCTACTACGAGGGAGAAGATTGACAGCCCAACACAGTCAAGAACCAAGACAGCAGAAAAGGAGGAGAAAGACACCAGAGTCGGAAACACCGACTCAAAAACAGTCCGATGGGTTGTCAAGCGTATTCCTGTGGAGCTGACAGATGAAGAAATCCTGAAGCAGCTACGTGAAGAGAATCTTCACATCCGATTCTTGAAGGCGGAGCGGCTTATCACCTACTCCAAGATACCTACAACCTTGGCAGTGGTGACATCGGAGGGCAGCGAGATGCCGACCACAGTATCATACAACAAGAGAATGCAGCAACCAGAGAGATTCATACCAAGAATCACTCAATGTTCCAGATGTCAGAAGGCCGGCCACAGCAGAGCGACGTGCCGCAGTAAGACGGAAATCTGCCGATACTGCGCCGCTCACCACGCCTTCAAGGAGTGTCCGCTGGCCAAGATGGACACGGACTTCCGAGCACCCAACAACAAAAGAAAGTGTGCCAACTGCCTGGGCAAACATGGAGCAAGATACCTGGGCTGTCCGTACCTGCAGAGACAGAGAGACGTCTTAAAAATCGCCATCATCACAAAGACACCATTCAAGGAAGCAATGCGGAGGGGCGAGACAGCCACGGGCATAGCACAAGCTGAAAGAGATCATTTTCAAAAGCAGATAGACGAGTTGAAGAAACAAGTCAAGGCACTGCTGACGACGAATCCGACCAACGATAATGAGAAGCTGCTGGCCGACATGAAAGAAATCCAGCTCAACATCAAACAAGAGATCCAGTGCATGGCTGAAATGAAGAAGGAAAACGAGGAAATCCTACAAAAGATCAAGACTGAAAGAGAACTACTGAGAGCCGAAAGGATGCAGCATCAACCCAAACCAACAGAAGAGAGGAAGCAAGATGAAGCACCACAAAAAAACGTCGAAAAACTGATGAAAACAATGCACAAAAAAGGAAGCAAAAAGACGCACGAAGGAGCCAAGCCACAGACCAATCAGAAGCAGCAATCAGTAGCCAGTAGTCCAGCCACGATATCTAAGCAACCCGAGATGAAATCAGCATCCTGCCAGGTAGAGGAGTGGTTCGTACAACAGGTCGACGAAGACGAATGGAAAGAGTACGAAGAGGAGTGCGCCGCCCACGATGCCTACTGTCTAGAAAAGGCGAGGCAAGCTAAACAACGACGCCTGGAGTGGGAAAACAATAAGTCCCTTTAAGGACTGCACACAAAAGATACGGGCAATGCACAGAACAGGAGACTAAAAAAAACCAATAAAAAGTCCTTATAAGGACTGCAGCCAGGAGCCTACACCAACAAAGAAAACCACAACAACAGAAGAGCACAAAGGATAGCCGCCGACCACTGCTGACGTCACAGACACAAAAGCTACATAACCAGTCCGAGATAGGACTCACAAGACAAGAATTAGGGTGAATAAACCCACAAAAACCACGATCCTCAATAATAACCACAGCTGATGAAGCAGGTTAGACGAGGACGAATTTGGAATTTTTGTTTTGAAAATTGGAAGTGGAAGGAAGTGGAATTCTGTCTGTTTTGTGAACTAACCCACACACACACACGACGCAGGAGAGATAGGATGAGGAAGGGAGTGATAGTCTCTTCAAAATCAACTTAGCAAAGATAATTTAGTATAAGTTAGATAGGAAGAAAAACATCAGCCCTCGACATCGCACTGAGAAAAATCTTAATCCTGGCGCCGAAGTGTGGAAGAAATTCATTTTAAATGAAGGTAAACAATATAATTTAGTTTAAATCTTAGTTAGTTGTGAGCCTATTTTCCCAGAAGAGATTTGGTAAGTAGACTCGGTTGAACACGTGTGGTGAATTAAGAAGTTAATTTAATTGCTATAGTTTATAGATAAACTATTAATTAAGAATACCCATAGTGAATGTTATTTTCTCCCAAAAGCAAACACCTGAATTAATGTATAAGCATTAATCCAAGTTGTACAATTAATTCTTAAGCAGCTCAATCCACAATGATTGGAATGATGAGTTCTTAAAAAATTTAATTTAGTACAAACTAAATAATATTATACTCAGTTATCATAGTCACAAGATAAACTGTACATTAGGAGAAGAACTGCAGTGTTTATTTTCTCCCAGCTAAGCAACTTAGTTAATGTATAAAACATTAGACACATGTTATATATTTTATTTCTTAAGCATGAAACTGAATCTACAATGAATTAGAGTGACTTAAGGAACTTCAGAATTCTTAGCACAGTGGTAAGGACATAATGTTTATGGCCCACTGGTAAGATTAAAAACTAGTTTACATGTGCCAGCACTAATAGAGAATTTAGTGGAATGTGTATAGTCAAGTAGATGGAGCACATTAGTCAGTAAATTTATTTTTTTACATGAGCACATGGACAACCAAATAGTTTCTTTTAATTCATGAGCACATGAGAACCAGCCAGAGCTCTACAGGTCTCATAATTTGTGTGATGGTACAGCCACTTGGGGTAAGGCAAATATATAAACATGGCTGTTAACCATGGGCAATAATAATATTTGTGCCTCATAATAGTTTGTAACCAACCGCCATGCAAGAAGTATTTTAATTCATAATGCCTGAATATGAATTGGATATATCACCTAAATTGTATGTATTTCATGAGAACATGTGATAACTCCTGGACTCCATGTTGCTAAATCCTGGATGAATTGCCTAAGTGTGTCTAATGATCACAATGATCACTATGACATTGTTGATAACATGTCTGTGAGGATTCATGTGTGAGTTCATCATTGTTAAACAGATGTGAATGTATCATTTCATAAAATCCACCAGCATGCATGACTACAAGTTAGGTTGAAGGATGAGATGCCCTTGTAATGTCCTTCTTGGTGAATCTGTGAATGAATTCTGTGTAAAGCACCTACATATGCATGATTGTCATCCATACAGATATGATTGTGTCTGATGAATGGGTGAGACCTCATTGTGATGCCATATGGTGTAAACATGTTATGTTGTCATTTGGAAATCACATAAGTACCCACTTTACATGACAGTATGAAGGATGTGTGATGAATGATTCTTATCTGATCACCCATACCCATATGAATGTGTCTGTGGACAGAGTGAAATTATCATCCATACATATGAATGATGTCAGAGTTGAGTGAGTGAGTGAAGTTACATGCTGAGTGAGAGAGAGGGAGTATAAGCCAACAGTCAATCTAATGATAGCCAGCAACTTTGATGTGGGATGCCATGCCTATCACTAGAGAAATGCTTGGGTGTACCCCATAAACTTAAAATTAATTTAATACACTCCGGCGGATAACACCACTTTGTATAAAGTATCATTCATATCCCTATCATCTAGTCTTGTGCGCAAAGCATGACACAAACCATATCATACATTACGCATAGCACCAGCATCTGTGTTTGTAATTTAAGCAAAATCCCACTTTGTAGTTCATGTTAACACATATGGTCTATTGTAATGATAATAATGAATTTCAAAGATGATGAGGATGACTGTAATTTAATGAAAATGATATAACCATGATTATGATGATACTGTTAGAATAATGTAATGATTTCTAATGTCATAAACATGATAATAATGATGATGATTGTAATAACAACGTAATAATTATGAAAATAATGATAAGGATTTTAATTACAATTATTATAAAAACCATGATGATGGTGATTATAATAATCAATGTTACATCCATGAGAATGGAAGAAATCTTCTCACTTGAAGCATTTAATGAAGAAGAATACACCTGAAGGCTATACAAGAATAATACCAGAATGTACTTATCTTGTTGATAAGCAAATACTCATGGAAATGGGACCTGACTTTTAAAAGCTCTTAATGTATAAGACCCTTTTCTTGAATAGAAAAAGATGAAGTAGAGAACAAAACTAGATACAGAAGAGAATGGTCAACATAATTGCTAAATTCCCAATCACTCAAGGTATTACTTCTAGAAACCTGAGGACAGGCATAGGTGATGATGAAACTGCACATCTGCTAGTTAAACCTTGAACACTTGATAGTGGAAGATTGGATTGAGAGCAAACAACTGTGTTGGTGGTAACTACATGAAAACACCATGACTATCTTTCTTCTATGTTATTTTCTCTAAAGAACAGGATCCATTTTATTGTTTTCACTGGTTATGTTCTTAGGCTTTTACATGTAAATCCTAATGTCATATTTCTGATATTATTCGAATTATGTGATTGATGGAATTTCAGGTAGTGGTCTTATTCATGTCAATCCAGACCTGACTTGGTGAAGTTTGAAGGCAGCACCTGTTGAGTGAGCACATGGTTGAGTGATGCCCTTGACAGAGTAGCGTCGAACCTTATCTACCTGCAACCATTCCATTTGTCTCATAGGAGAGGTAATCTTTATTTAAAATAAGTACCTGCCAAGACAAAGGAAAACAAGAGCCAACTTATGTTCTACTACACCCAGGAACAATAAATAATACTACAATTGATGATAGCCAGAGTGATTCCCAAAGCTGGAAGTGGAGAATCCTGATTGGAGACAGTTCTTTTTTTCAGATCATCCAGACCAGTAAAAGATTAGCTTTACAGGCCACTGCGAAAAATCTAAACGGTTAATTATCTACCGAATCATGGGCACATCAAGTCTGTAATATTTAATGTATATGTATATGTCCTTATTTCTATGACAGGAAATTGTAATTTTGAATGCAATTTACAAAATCCATATTTCTGTTTATTAAATCACAAAAACTAAGGTCATGTCATGTATTGATTGTATTTTACTTGTCATAATCAAATTGTTTTAAATTACCCTAGATAGAATTAATTAGTTGGTAGAGGAGAGGCAAGGAACCACTTAGGGAATAAACTGGGTATAAAAGGGAGTACAACATTTTCAGTATTTCCTAAAGGTATTCCTTGGTTCTCTAAAACTCTATTTCTGGTCTCAACAATTGAGTCAGTACACCCAAATTAATTAAACGGGCAGGATCACATTGGGAAAAATGATTTTTCATCATTTATCTCTGTGGGGTTGAGCCATCAATCAAACCCATATCCGACAACCGCTAATGACAATCACTGAAGTATTTTCCTACCTACAAATAGAGTTAACTCATCAGTGTTAGATGGCATTAGCAATCCGATTCTCCGTTGTGCTGCGCCAGTGATCAGTCTGTCACTAAAATATGTATATAACCAGTGTCTCTCCAAAAGGTCACTTTCCATTAGCTCTCAAATTTGCTAAAGTGTATTCTGTTCTCAAATTCGGATCATTTGACGATGGTCTCCTGAACAGCTATAGGCCCATTTCCGTACTATCGTCACTATCTAAATCAATTGAAAAGCACATTCATAAAGCAGCCTTAGAGAATTTAGTTCGCAACAAGCGAAGAGTTCTAACACTAATAGTAACAGTAGCAATCTTATTATATGTCCGTCTCGCCTTTCCTCTGAGCGTCAATCGTCGGCTAGATCCCCTCATCACCCCTCGCTGTCACATTCTTGCCAGACCAAGGTGATCCATATTTTGACTGCTGCGCTTCAATCTGGGACAGTTATTTCAATCAAATCACCAAGCGACTTTTCTAACTCCAGAAACGGGCTATGAGTTTAATTTATATTAAACACGTAACTGATAATCCTAGCTTATATAAACGCGTGCTGTTACTACGACTCTGCAAACGTCTACTTTTCAACAAGGTCAAACTAATTCACAAAATCCTACACCGGAATGTCCCACGTTACCTTTGGTCATTGTTTAAATATAATGCAAGACACAGTAAACAGCTAAATATATTACACATCCCGAAGCCTAGGAAAGACTCATAGAAAACAAGCATAGCGAACTCCGCAGCCTAGCTGTGGAACAATCTTCTACAAGACATCATAGATATCACCAATCCCAACAAATATAATTCTAAATTTTTCGAACACTATCTCAGTACAGATTACCTTCTCCATTAAAAATAACAAAAATAATAATAACATTAATAATAATAATAAAACCCTAGTAAAATAGTCAGCCCGCGTTTGGAAGACAGTTTTTTCCCCATAGGTAATAACAACTGCCGCATCATTCATTACTTTTAGAGAGTCATTTTGCAGTGATGTTTGTATTTTTCCCATGCCTATATAATTCATATCTCTTATATTGTTGTTGCTCTCAATTAGCCTCGACTGATGTGTGGATGAAATAATCTTGAAATAATGTATGTAAGAGACTGATAGAAGCACAGAATGTTAGACGGGCTTGCGTGCCCAATTCTTAACCCTTTGAAAGTGAAGTTTGTTCGTTCGCTCTCTCTCTCTCTCTCTCTCTCTCTCTCTCTCTCTCTCTCTCTCTCTCTCTCTCTCTCTCTCTCTCTCTCTCTCTCTCTCTCTCTCTCTCTCTCTCCTTAACTGTTTTCAGTTTGCCATTTAGATTAAACGACAAACATACCAACACACTGTACCTCGGTAACGTTATATTTCCAGACACTTCGATGACTGTGAACATGTGTGATAGATTACCGGGGCTCATTGGATTTACTATAATATTTTACAACGACCATAGGAAGATCTCACTCAGCCACAGGCAATAAAATACATGGAACTAGATATCTGCAGCTGCAGAGAGGGATATCATCATGTACATTACATACCTACCGACTGGGATTAGATCTAGGTCGGTCATGTTTACTCCAAAGGTGTGTGATAAGTCATTATCAACATATCCAACCCAACGCCCAAAGGAAATACTCACACTCCAGGTTATTAAATGGCGTGACATCATGTGTTGCAAACAAACAGCTGGAATGACGTAATTCTTCTTCTTATAGACCATACCGTGTGGCTTTCTGATCATGTCACTTCACAGCCTCTGTCTCCTGTACTGCTAAGCATTTCTGATAGTCATTTTTAAATAGTAAATTTAGGATATAAGATATTTGGTAATAGTCATTTCAAGCTCAATGTTTCCGATTTGATTTAAACTGAAAACCCTAAATTATGCCAACACACAGATTATCAGAAGCGACTTACAGTACTGCTGCACAGAAATAAGCAACAGTAAAGTACAATTTTTTCACGATAAAGGCGTATATGACATTTGAAGCTAGACCAACAGTTTTTACAACCAGTCTGCACTCCATCCAGGGTGACGTGGTCAATATCACACCGACTACCTTTAAATCGTAAGATATTTCCTGCTACACATTATATTCTAGGTCAAACTGTGACCCCAGGTCAGTTTTCTAAATCTACCTCCATGGGAATTGGAACTCCTGACCACTGTTCTTTCTACGCCACGGTGTGGTTTACAAGACAGAACCCATTCTAAACTACACTAGATCTTCAGTCAAATTCGGACCGAATATTTACCTGCAGAAATCCACATCCACATAAGATATGTAGGGGGTTGGGGTGGGGGGTCTAGCAGAACTCTTGTTACAGCAACATACTGGCACATGTCACTGTGACTTGGTAGTTAGTTCGCAGGAGTTAAGTTGAGCTGAGTTTGATTTGAGTCAAGAACAGACATCACTGAACTCGGGGTATTCCCATAAGCGCTCAGTTTTTATCTTCAGCAGCCAGCGAAGAGTTCGAATACTAATGATACCACTTGCAATCTAAGTATATGGCAATGAATGAATCATCAAAACACGAGAAATAGATTGTGAGCTTTAATAGAACACGATTACAAGAAACTAAATGAACGTTGCGGCTAAAACCTTCGTCAGCACAAAACAAACCAACACAAACAGACACACAACTACACGAAAAACACTACATGAAAATACAAAGGTTACTTATCTGAATCCTTGTTTGGTTGAATGCGCCTTAAACGATTACGGTTTGATGTGGATGAAACGAACCGGATGAATAGTTCAAGCTGGTCGATGGGCTAAAGGTCAGTGCTAATTATCTAATTATATGTCCGTCTTGATTTACTCCGAGTGACGACCTTCGATCAGATCCTCTGACCAACACTTGCCGCTGCATTCTCTCTAGGCAATAATAGTATATCAGCTCTTCTGTATTATTCGCATGCTCCCAGAAGGCCTCCATCACGTCTGCCGTATCATGCATCAAATCACCCCTTAATGATTCGGCACCAGCCAATCTGCCTGTTCATTTCCAACCACACCAGAATGTTCTGGAGAATAGATCCAGCGAATGCTCAACACCCGCCACCTCTGAATCGATGCATACCATTCTGCACGAAGCATGCCAATCTTCACCTTTGTTAGCATGCTTTATGAATCAGTTACAATCACAACATGCGTATACAGTTTGTTCTCCAACCAGCAGAAAGCTGCAGTAACCGCCTCCACCTCTATGCCCAAACTCGAGGTTGTGGTGTCATAGGCCAAGCTTTCCTTTACTAAGCATTGGTCTTTTACTTCTGCTATGAATCCCCAGGTACTTTTTAAACTCTTAACATAGAGCTATCGGTATAGATAATCACATCGCTAGGACGAGAGTAGTTATGGATTAATTGATAAATTTCTAATTCCGCAGCGCCTGCTGGCCATTCTCTACACTCACTGCCTAATGTGATTATAACCCCACACAAGTCTGAATTTATATTGGGCACTCTGACCCACTCCTTGTCTCTGCCATTCTTCTCATGTGTGCACACTTCTTTGATGGTATCTTCTGCCTGAGCCATCCATGATCTTTCTCGTAGCAGCCTGTGGCCCTTGACTGCATCCAGGGAATCATGCAGATGTTCCTTGTCCGTGCCTACCTTGAAGTATGGCCTTGCCTGCAACCCCCTGAGCCTGTCTACAATGGTTGGCAACGCCAGAACATAACGCATAAAACTAATGGGGGTCCCTTGTACATCCCAGAATCACCTTCATGGCGCTCTAGTTTCACTAACTGACTCTTTGAGAAAGTGAGCACGCCTAGTCCATACTCTACCAGTGAAATTATGAAGTGCTGAAAAAGTGTAACTTGCATTTTCTGCTCCATGTCCCTTGCTGCAATTCTCTTCAGTGCCTTGAACCCATTCTGACATGTTGCAACCACCACCACAACATGATCCATAAAGGACAGGCCTCTATCAAAACTGATTCCCATATACTTCAGTCTGCCTTCTCTATTCACATTTTATAACATTTTATGTGAGGCTTGGGCGGTCAGCTTTGACAATCCTATTGCCCAGGAAGCACCGTAAGACATTTTTTGTGTGCTAATGACAGCATTCATCTTGCCATAGACCAGGATCAGGCTATGGGTTATTGAGTACAGGCAGCTTAGAGTCTTGCACAGTCCTGTGACAAGACGTGAAAAGCGAGAGGATTGTAAGACACACTTTGCACGGCATTGGTTACAAAAGCATGAAAAGTGTGCAAGACGTTTTGGTGCAAGCGCAAAACGTCACCGTAGATCAGTTAGACCCGAGCTAGCGTCAACGTCGGACATAGTTCTTGTTACTACATCAAGGTTAATATTACGCCGCTCTTGTAGATTGTGTAGACATTGTTAGGTATATTTGTGACTTTTCTGTGGAGCAACTGGTTGTGTTGTCGACATGTCAAGTGTAGAGTCGTAGTAAAGTAGACTGTGAAAAAAACCATCCCGTGTCGTGTTGTGCAAGTTCGGTTTCAGTAGTTATGACTTTAGCCTGTACAAGTTGGAAAAGCTCAATGGTCATCAGAAGCTGAATGAGAGATGCCTATAACATCAAGACCAAGCATCACCATCTACTACATGGCACATCTCCTCGCTCCAATCCATCACTTCGTCCAGTGTCGCCTGCAGTTCTTGAGCTGTTTGATGTCTGTCCCCTGCCTGTATGCGAGAATATCATCTGAAAATGTTAGTATCCTTCCAGCCCCTGGTGCTTCGAGGCTTGCAACCTTGCTCGTAGCACATTGAAAAGCACAGGTAAAAGTGCTGACCCCTGTGGCAGTAGCGTAACTACTCTAACAACCACAAAATCCATAGCTGTAATAGGATCTGTAGCAGGCTCTGTGGCAAAGAGGTTACGAATTACGATTTGGGAAGCAGACCGCCTTGCGTTACTTTCCTTACAATGGTATGAGTGCCGATTGTTCAGAAAACAATGGCAAACTACTGAACATAATCTTGCCAACAAACCACGAACTGTCAAAAAATGCTGGGGTTTATTACGGCGTCCTGTATAGGATATCCAAGTAACTTGTTTGTAATAGGATTCGATTTTACTTTCTGCGAGTATTAGTCGGCATCGCCCCTTCCTTTTGAAAGGGTTACATTACCATTAAAAGTCGCTTAAAAGTCGACAGGGATCGACTTCATTGCACCGGGATTTATCCCATATGGCTCGGTCTCTTTCCGCAACACGGAAAGCGTCGCACAAAGCACGAACTCCGTAGCTTTTAGGGACGACCCACACGGTGGGTCTCCGAAACATTTAACTCGTAAACCGAAGGACGCGGCCCGGAATCGAACCCACAACTTTCGGAGCACGAGTCAAACGGCTTGACCACTTTGCCACAGAGACTCCCGTATTATCCCGTTATACACATAACCATTGTCAAACTTAATGGAGATTAGTATGCCCCTTGATGTAACGTTGAGGCCGTTTAGTTGACAGTGAAGTAAGCTTGGTCGGACAAAGATTTGATGTTATTATCTTATGTTATCAACTCTTATCACTCTCTAATGGAGGGAGAGACTGGTGAACTATCACTCCCTGCACTCTGGCCTTCAAAACGTGATGGTCGTAATACTCTACATACCAACAGATGGTTCCTGCCACGTGACTTGCTTTATTTATTTTATTTATTTATTTATGTATTTAGTTTTTACATTTTCAATAGGAAATTACTTGAAAAGATAGTAACTTTTTAGGGAAACCCTGTTGCACGTAAAGAATGACCGAATTAGAATGTAATATTTGCCATGTGAAGAAAAATGGCGTTATTATAAACAGGATTACATAGAGTGTTTTGTCAAAGGCAAGAAATATTGAAGAAAACAAAGTCAGCGTTGCCGGTATGTGATTGATTCGTCTGCAATATAAACAGGGAAAGATTACTTGTGAGATACGAAGAATATGTAAATGGTTTTTCTGTGTTTCGTATTCATCACTATAACAGATGTGGGAGTTAAGGGGGAGTCGGTGTAGTTGGCGAAGTCAATGTGAATTTATGATGTTTTCGACTAAGTTGTCTGTGTTACATTGCACTCGTTATACACGATTATGGAGGGTAGCATGACTGAATGGATAACGGCACTCTTTCTTAAAGATTTGGTGCGCTGATGTTAAAGTAGCGTCGGTCAGTTGGACTAAAATGGTGACTTCTCGTCCTTGACTTTGTTTGTTTGTTTTGCATATCCTTTACAGGACAACGCTGTCAACATCATCATCTTTCAGCTGTATGTTGATTTCTTAGCAAGATTACGCTCAGTAGTTTGCCATTGCTTTCTGAGCGGCCGGCTCAGTTATCCCGCAAGTCACCAGCGGGGATCGAACCGCTCCCAGCTCTCGCCCTGCTACGAGACTCTGCGTGATAAACGGGATTACGGAGAAAGTGTTGTAACCCCTCGGCCAGAGAGACCGGCCGTCCTTGACTTGGGGGATGTAAATTACAAGTACCTCAGTAGTCGGAGAGGGTTCGAGGGACAATGGTAACAGGGACAGCTAATCCACACGCGAAAACCATCCCAGTGCACTTGAACTAGTAGCACGTGCATGGACAACGCTTGAGTTTAAAGCGAGTGAAAGCAAAAACAATACTCGATTATCGTTTATTTACTGCTGACAGCGAGCACATCTTTTTACGCTGATTTCTATGGTATGAACATCGGCTATTCAGATATCAATGGCAAACTAATAATGTCTTACACGTCTTTTACAGGGTGTTGCAATCAACCTGAGTTTTTCATGACTGTTTGCCATTTACTAGATAATGTTTGTTCAGTAGTTTGCCATTACTTTCTGACTGCTCGACGTTTCATCCCAACGAAATCAACGAACAGCCATCTGCTTCCATGTCCTTCGTGCCTGATTTCGAACCCTTGAATCCGTATAGTCGAGAATTGTGTAACGCAGATTCAATAGCCTCTAAGACGCACTGTGTGAGGACTAAATGAGTGCGCGATCAGTCCTTGGAGGGCTCAATGAGTTCTTGATCAGTCACTCGATGACTAAATGGTTCAAGATTATTCCTTGTTAGGACTAAAAGAGTTGAAGATTAGACCATTTATAGAAAGTAACGAACAACTGAAAGGCTACTGGATCTGGCAGGTCCTCCTCAGGAAAAGGTCTTTATCTGGACTACCTCAACGCAATAATGAAAATGCCAATCAGCGTATAAATCAACGAGCCCCATAAGACCCAACCGAATCTGAAGAGCACAGAGTGGAAAATATCACCTATCCTGTTAAAGACTAACTCGAAAGAGCAATAAACAAGGAACGATAATGAAAATTCACCCCCCAATAAACGTACCTCAATTATAACCGACGCTGTAGAATCAGGTTCAACGAAGTCCATATATATATATATATATATATATATATGGAGAACAGCTAACAGATTTACTAATCAACTTCAAGCAGTCACTAATTGGTGCATACGCAGAATAGTATAATAAAATGATATGACAGAATTCCCACTGTAGAGCTCGTGGAGAGATCTAAACAAATTCCACTGGGATTGGGGGGGGGGGGGGTGACTGCACCACCTGTCTTTTGACTGACTAAGTTAAAAAAAAATGATTAGTTACATATTCTTTGAAGATACTCGCCATCGAAACCAATCTTACAACCAGTAGGTTGCAATTAACCGGTCCTGTGGCATACTCCCTATCCAGGCAGATTGATAAAATTGACCTTTGGCTCCTAAGTCGTTCCAACTTAACACAGGTAGCAAGAATAATCATGAGAAGTAAATGAGTCCGGTGAGATAAAAATGACATCAACAATCAAGTACCGATTGGCCTATAAACTATGGGGTGTCCACCATATACCCAATGTGTGTAAAAAGATCATTTTATTTTTCTTTACATGACGGTGTTCGTATATTTTTTAATAGTTGTTTATTTTTTCAGTGATTTTGATAATTATTTTGTTTTGATTTACTTTCTGTCCATTCACTGTTTTCATCCTCCTATGTAAGAAAACTACACTGAGAAGGCCCTTGAAGAAATCAATGAAAAGAGTAAATTGAACATATAAATTAGATGTAGACAATCACGGTGGTATGTGAACATTATGAGAAGAGATTAACTTGAACACTTAGTGACAACCGGAAATTATTAGGAAAACATGCAAGGGGAAGACACAGAGATAATTACCTTTTGGGCTTGACAATATGGCCTAATCTGGACAAGAACACAGACCGGAAACCAGACTCTGGTAATCGTGTTTGAAATAGTTCAAAAGACAAGAAGATCGACGTCATTTCACCGGGTTTTATCCCACATGGCTCTGTCGATTTCCGCAGGGCGACCTGCCAAAATCGTTGCACAAAGCACGAACTCTGTAGCTCCAGCGACGACTTCCAAGAGCTCTCCAACCGATCATGTATTTCTTCGTGCATTCGGGCCTACAACATGTAATGGTACTAGCACATCACAGACTAGCAGCAGGAAACTACCTCCGGACAAATGGATGTAAAAATATGAGTCTACAACTGCGTTGCTTATATCTAAGATGTCCATGCTTCTTCCTCGGTGTATCGGTGCATTGTTTGCCAGCTGGTACGCATATTCATTATTTGTTACATCCAGTTGAAACATGTGAAGCGTGACTTCTGAAAGCTGTCTATTCATTCAGAGAATGGTGTTGGGATTTTCTGTAGTATTTTCGTGGGGTCTGATAGTATGGTTATCTGTTATGGGTATACCTTTTTTTTTAAACTTTTTTTTTTTTTTACGGTGTTCGCATCTTGTAATACGTAATTTGTGTTATCTAAAATGTGAATACCAGGTTTCAGAACAGATCAAGAGAACAGTGAAATATGGAGCATGGAGCATGAAAGAAACCGAGTCACATTGGATGGAACCCGGTGCAAAGAAATCCATCTTCATGCCTTGATATCCATTTTCTCTGTACGAATATTTGTTTTGACGCATGTTTCAATGCCATTACGCGTTTTCTTTGCTGATTCCCATACAAGCACAAATGCATCGTTGATGTGTTATTATCCTGGACCAAAAAAAAACAAACAAATGTTGCTATGCTGTAAGCTGTCAGTTCTTTCATGTTGTCAGCACATGGTTTCTATTGTCTGCCTTGTCGGCTTCTGCTTCCACTTGTCATCCAGAGAATAGTGTACGACAAAGAATCATGACAGTTACAATGTCAAACCATCGTGTATTAACAACGCCCTAAAAGGAAACAAGGAATATTAACACTGCAACCTTCATAACACAAGACAATTGGTGAAAGTCAAAGGAATGTAAACTTAGCGCCAGACATACAATCTGTAACTCCAATGTTACATTGGGACTTCTCTGTGTTTCATGAACATGGAGAACAACTAAAAGAATTACCAATGAACTTCAAACCGTCACTAATTGGTGTCTGCGCAGAATAGTGGGAATACAGTGGTATGACATAATCACCAATATAGAGTTCATAGAGTTCATGGAGGGAACTAAACAAATCACATTAACCCAAGAGGTGAGGACAAGACGTTAGCGCTGGATAGGACAGGCACTGAGAAAGCCTCAGGCCAGTATAAATAGACACTCTTGTATTGAACCTACGGGGCAAGCAAAATAGCGGGATACCGAAAAACAAACGTAGAAGAGAATTACAGATAGAAATGGATACTTTTGGGCGGATATGATGACATCTGCTGGAGACAGCAAGGGGTAGGACTGCTTGACATGGTTAGGACGAGGACCTATTCACCAATGAGTGAAAAAGAACAGAAGAGGACATTGTCAAACAATACATACAACTTGGCTATGTTTAAATTCTGACAACATGGTTCTTGGTAGCTTGTGTATGTATGCAATTGTTCCCTTTCAAAGATAATATCTTGTGTTCTACATAATGCCCAGCAATGTGCTGTTACATATTTGGTAGCTTAGATTCTTTACAAAGTCTATAGTAAGTGCCCAACTTTCATACCAATATCTGTTTTACATATTTCCATAGTCTATTTCTGTTTCAATATAAATACATGTCCAACAGTGCGAAGTTTAACGTTTTGTTTAGCATATATATATATATATACATATATATATATATATATATATATATATATATATATATATATATATATATATATATATATATATATATATATATATATATATTCTATAATGATTTACATCTAAAGTTTTATCAATGCAATTTATTTGCAAAACATTCATTACAACCGTCATGCTGTACAAGTTTTAAAACCCATACACTTTAAATATATCTACAAATGGTCCTGCTCTGTTTCCTCCACACACTTGATGTTTTGAAACTGCATCCCTATCTGATATACTGCGATCACCTGTACTAAGACCGTGTCGATATGAAGCTTACACACACGAACAGATCAGAGAGATTAAGCAATTCATAAGTTGGAAATGTCCGTGAAATTAAGGTAAAAGGCATTTCAACTACTAAATGCGCATTGCTTACATGATGGATACTAGGGGGTTCAAGCAGCACTAGATTTTATTTATACTTCACCTCGACACCGCAAGGTACAAGAGGAACATGATAAGATGAGATGAGATGAGATGAGATGAGATGAGATGAGATGGATACTAGGTGGTGATACGGTATATAACACTGGCTGCCTATATGTCCCAAGACAAATATGTCCTGATATCCATTTTAGGCTAGATAGACCTGGGAGTCCAGTTCGATTCCGAACATTCGAAACTACCCTGGTGTTGATTGAACCCACTACAACTGAAGGGACAGGCTGGAGTCTAGCCACTATGCTACAGTGGATCGCGTCTGTCTGTCTGTCTGTCTGTCTGTCTGTCTGTCTGTTTGTCTGCTTGTCTGTCTGTCTGTCTGTCTGTCTGTCTGTCTGTCTGTTTGTCTGCTTGTCTGTCTGTCAGTATGTCAGTCTGTCTGACTGTTTGTTTGGCCACCATTCCGTCTGTCCGTATGTCTGTCTCTCTGTATATCTGTCTGTTCGTCCGTCCGTCCGTCAATCTACAACTTGTATCTACCTGTCTGCGTGTATTGTATATATATATATATATATATATATATATATATATATATATATATATATATATATATATGTGTGTGTGTGTGTGTCTGTCTGTCTGTCGGTCTGTGTGTCTGTGCGTGCGTGTGTGCGTGTGTGTATGTGTGTGCGTGTGTGTGTGTACACATATGCCTTGTGTTCAAGGTGACAGCAACGTCCCATGCAAATCTTCGTGCTGGTCGACCGCTTCTCCCCGGAGCCATGCCCTCCAACACTGTTATGTCCAAGGCACTGGGACATTTTATATGACCACAGTATTATTTACGAGCCAGGTGGGGAGCTTACATTTCAAGTGTCTAAGCACAGTGCGACATCCATTAACGTGAATGCATTGATCGAATTAAAATTATGTGTGCATACACCTCTTTCCAATTATATACCATGAATACACATGTATACAAAATTCAAGATTGGTGACTCAGCCATGTGCACATGTGGTTTGGCGTCGCAGACAGCAAAGCACATACTCCAGGATTGCCCAAACTACAACATATCCAGGCGAACCTTCTGGCCTAGAGAGACAACAGTGGAAGATAAACTCTATGGACCGCTGAATGAACTAAAAAAGACTGTTAGATTCATACAAGAGACAACATTGCAGTTATAAACATATTTCAGGCGAACGAAAGAAGAAGAAGAAGAATATACCATGAAGAATAATGGAAACATAAAAAGGTAACGCTGAAAAGAAAATAATGGGTTACAGTGTATTTATTTAAGAGCATTCTGAACACACCCATATCAAATTAGAATATAAAGTTCAGTCGAATGCCAGGCACATATGTTTGTGTGTGTGTGTGTATATATATACATATATATATATATATACATACATACACACACACACACACACACACTGACGTACATTCAAAGGAACCACTATTATATATATACTGATGCCGAGAAGCTGGAACGGATTTTCCCCGTGTTTATCATGAGGTAGACAGCGAATGGCTGCCACAACAGAGAGTGAATGCTTCAATCAAAGGATTTGTGTGCAGTCTACATGAAAACACTGAAAGTTATAAGTGCAGCGCGATTTCCAACAGCTATGGCCAAAAGATTTGAAGAGAACTATCTTGATTCCAATACCAAAAAAGGGAAACCTGAAATTATACACCAACTATAGAACTCTTGCCCTGATCAGTCGTGCAAGTAAAATTCTACTAAAACTCATAATGGGAAGACTTCGTAACAAAATGGAAGAATAATTAACGTGGTTCAAGCTGGATTTAGACAAGGAAGAGGAACAAGAGATCACATTCTCAATATGCGTTTAATAATAGAGAAGTGCAGAGAATTGAATGTAAACCTATTCTCATGTTTTGTGGATTATTCAAAGGCATGTGACTGTTTACATCATCAGAAACTTTGGGAAATCATGAGGAATATAGGCTTTCCAACACATGTAATACAACTCATAAGAATGCTCTATCTAGACCAAAAAGCAGCGGTTAGAATAGATGACGAGACATCAGATTGGTTTGACATCAGGCAAGGAGTCCGTCAAGGATGTGTGCTGTCCCCCTGTCTTTTTAACCTGTATGCCGAAAATATAATGAGAAATGTAAGAGATGATATAAATAGGCAGCTATATGATGCCCTAAATATTGGTGGTCTTGACATACCAGAGATTCTGTAAGCTGATGATACAGTATTGCTATCCACAACAATGTATCTTACCAACAATGTATTCGCGTGTTAACGCCTTTCTGGGCCATAACACAAAACTCAAGTGTTCTTTCTCGCTGCCTCCCTCTTTCTGTCTTTCAACAAATCTTTCTGGTTGTTACAGCATTTTCCAGTTTTTGTCTTCCCATAACGTGTCAAACAGAAAAGTTGCCTGCCTCTTTCTGATGTTTGTGATAAGCTGTCTTTGTGACTTAGCTTCCCTCAAAATGTCCAGACTGCTCATTTTGGCAGTCCAATTAATTGTCATCATTGTGTTATAAAGAAACATCTCCAAGGCTCGTAAGCATTTTTCTCCTCTGTTTACTAATTGTTCAGGATTCGCAGCGGTATTTTAACATTGGCTCTGTATAACATGCAAGAACTGTTTTTTGTAACATTCAAGATGATGAAAATTCATTGGACAGTAAACAGTCCGGTCAGGGATATGCACTACTGACGAGCTCAAATGAGGGCGGAAATCGAGTATAGTGCTTCCATATTGACGTGGATAGGCCTTAGGTTCATATCAGAGTGCGATCGGCGTTGCCAGTAGTGGGTTGTGCTCAATATTTAAATTTCAAATCCCGAAACAACCACATAATCAATGAAAAATCTATTTGGGCATAGCAGAAGTAGATGTTAACGTTCACGCTTGATCGCGAGTAAGGAAACATGATAACCACTCTAGGACTGAAAGAAAGTAATCAAAAAAGTGTGCCTCGCTGATTGGTAAACGTTTGTTGAGTCTTTCTGTTAAAGCATTTCACGGACGTCGGACAAGACCTTTTCAAGTAATAAGTAGACCAAAACCATATTAGGTAAATATGAAGGTAGACACGTACATATGGTTCCTTCGTCAAGCTACAGAGTTGAGTACTTGGAGCGAATTTTGAGGTGTGTGTTTCATGTGCTTTTACATGTTCAGAAAATGGCGGCGGCCGGTTGATAAACTAACTAGTTTTGCATTATGCAGTATTGTGTGTGAAGCTGTTGTATTTTTGTGACTGCCGCTTCAATTCGACGATGAACTGTAATTTAATTTTCGTGGCGCACTGTTGTGTTGGTATTCTCGCAGGGGCCTAATGCATGTCTGTGCGTGGTGTTGGGTTATCGGTACTGCTGTTTGTTCCACGCTTCACTTTCATAGAAACAGGGCATTATGGTGGGAAAACTGTGCCATGAATTTGGAACCGCGAATAACTAACTAACATACATAAGTTTGACGATTCGATTCTATGACTTCAAATGGTGAACCTGTGGCAAAAGATTTTTTTAAAATGTTAATACGCACCATCAGGTAACGATAATCACAACTTGTGTCTCGAGGTAGCTGGTCGGTTTCATAGAATCAATAAGAAATAATTACAAGGATGCGGCTTTTCGCTTCCCTGACTACCAGTCACGACAGGTCAATTAATCTGTCTCGCATTCAATGTCTTTTCATCTGTAGAGATTAGATAAGAACTGTTACATATTTTTTTCAGTATTATGGATCCTTTATTTTAGAACATATGAAGAGTAAACATGTTGCATGTCGCATGTTGACTTACTTCCTAACGTCCTCTAACTTTGTGTAGCAGGGTCAATTCTCATTGCTTTGGCCATGCAGAGGTTGTAAAATATTAAGATACTATGGCGACTTCCGGTCCCTAGCATGGCGGTCAGGCATTGAACCGCTTCGGCCTCTGGGGTATTTATCCTTGTGGCTGCGGTTTCCATTTCGCATTTCCTCATGTTGAACTGGTAGTATATGGTTCCGTCACCCTGCTACTGAGTGAGTGCGTGGCGCACTCTGTGAGCTGTGATATTCACGTGGAATTCTTTTACATGTCCACTTTTGTTTGTATAGTGACCTGCATGTTCGGAACAATGGCTACCGGCTTTTGCTGAATTGACTGATTTGCCTTTTCGGTTCACGAGTGTATTTTTCAGGAGACTCCTGGGAGTCGGCGCTGGAGCTACGGAGTTCGTGCTTTATGCGTCGCTTTCGGCGGGTCGCCCTGCGGATAGAGACAGAGCCATATGAGAAAACCCGGGTTAATGAGGTCTTTCTGGTAATTGCCGATTCCATCGACGATGAACTGTGGATTCCGTGGAGGACTTTTGTGCTGGCATTCTGGCGGCGGCATTATGCACAGTGTACCTATGTGGGCTGTTGAATTGCTGAGTCTCCTGTCTGTTCCACTTTTCACATTGGATAGTGGGGAGCATTTTGTGTCATATTCACTGGCACAGGAACGGAGCATAATGGGGACGACCCGTTGCCGTGAAGTTGGAACTTCGACTAACTAACTAACTAACTGACTGACTGACTGACTGACTGACTGACTGACTGACTGACTGACTGACTGACTGACTGACTGACTGACTGACTGACTGACTGACTGACTGACTGACTGACTGACTGACTGACTAAGATACTGTGGCACAACACCATCAAACAAGGTACATTAAAATTGTTGAGACCATGCATCTTTCCTGTGGCAACATGTGGATGTGGCTCGTGGATCAAGCCGCAATGTCTGAACGAGCAAATTTAGGCTTTTAGATTAAATGTATACACACACACACATTTTAGAATATCGTGTACCAAAAAGCATAACAATACTGCAATTATATGAGATTTTGACATAAAATAGAACAAGCTCACAAAAAGCATCGTTTTCTGAAATTAACATACTTTGGCTTCATGAAACCTCCACGGCGGCTTGGTAAGAACTGCGCTAGAAGGCATGGTTTCTGGAACAAGAGTAGAGGGTCGTTCAGCGCAAACGAAGATGGGTCAGCGACATTGCAGATACCATAGGTATGAGAATGGATGAGGCTGGAGAAATAGAAAGAGATTGAGAAACGTTCGGAGCGCCGTGACGAGAGAGGCGTGATGCAAACGACCCCCTACATGATGAGCAGGTTGAGTGGTGTGTCTAAATCCGGATGTCGGTCTCCTTGGGTTAAAATTGAATTAACTCTTTCTCCCCTAACTTCAGAGTTTAAAATAATTAATATTACATCACTAAATTAATGGCTTTTTACAGGTCTCTTTTCAACTATGCGTCCGGTCTCGCCACTGCTTACAGGCAATGATGTGCTCTGCAATTGTCAGTATCTACCATTCTTTGGTGCTTCAGTTCTTGCAGTCTTGTTTGTATAAACATTGAATAGCAAAGGCGAGATTGCAGAGTCGTGTGGTAATCCCGGGGTAATAATGCTGGCCTCGAGGTCCATAAATTCAGGTGGCGAGCAACCCTACGAGAGTGCAGGGTAGCTGCTATCCAATTCACCACCTAGGGACTGACACCCATCTTCATAAGAGTGCGCATCAAGAGATCAAATCTAACTGTGTTATACACTTCCTCTAGATCCAGTTTTGCTGTCATTGCTTCCTGTCTAATCTGGAACCCTTCATAAGCATCAGATGCACATGCTGCAGTATCTTGCCAGGTGTCCTTCCCTGGCAGGTAAATCCCCAGCTCTTTTTGAATCGGTTGTCCTTTTCCAAGAATTCTTGCAGCTTAACAGCAACTATCTTCTCCAGTACTTTACCAAATGTATTATACAAGGTGATAAACCTATAATCATTAAAGCTAGTACGTTTTATCTCAGAAGAGGTAATCAGGTGTGTTTACTTTCATTACTTTAAGCCTGGACAGTTAAATGCTACCATGCATATTCTCGAAATGACATCCCCTACTTTTCATTTGTTGGGATTTCCAGCGCTAATGTTCAAAGTCGACTTTCGTCTGGTATCCATAACAGGAAGCCTATAAACCGGCACTCTCCTTCTGTTTATACTTCACAAGAGGAACAAGATGAGATGAGATGAGATGAGCTGATATCTATAACAGGGGTTTGCTGATGCCGAGCCTCCGTTTTATCGTCTCGTTTATGTTGTTCCCATGATAAGGGAGGCTTCGGTTGAAATAGTCTCGTGTATCTATGTGTTTTTTTCCATCCGCCGAGCCTCCGTTTTATCGTCTCGTTTATGTTGTTCCCATGATAAGGGAGGCTTCGGTTGAAATAGTCTCGTGTATCTGTGTGTGTGTTTTCCATCCGCCGAGCCTCCGTTTTATCGTCTCGTTTATGTTGTTCCCATGATAAGGGAGGCTTCGGTTGAAATAGTCTCGTGTATCTATGTGTTTTTTTCCATCCGCCGAGCCTCCGTTTTATCGTCTCGTTTATGTTGTTCCCATGATAAGGGAGGCTTCGGTTGAAATAGTCTCGTGTATCTATGTGTTTTTTTCCATCCGCCGAGCCTCCGTTTTATCGTCTCGTTTATGTTGTTCCCATGATAAGGGAGGCTTCGGTTGAAATAGTCTCGTGTATCTGTGTGTGTGTTTTCCATCCGCCGAGCTTCCGTTTTATCGTCTCGTTTATGTTGTTCCCATGATAAGGGAGGCTTCGGTTGAAATAGTCTCGTGTATCTGTGTGTGTGTTTTCCATCCGCCGAGCTTCCGTTTTATCGTCTCGTTTATGTTGTTCCCATGATAAGGGAGGCTTCGGTTGAAATAGTCTCGTGTATCTGTGTGTGTGTTTTCCATCCGCCGAGCTTCCGTTTTATCGTCTCGTTTATGTTGTTCCCATGATAAGGGAGGCTTCGGTTGAAATAGTCTCGTGTATCTGTGTGTGTTTTCCATCCGCCGAGCTTCCGTTTTATCGTCTCGTTTATGTTGTTCCCATGATAAGGGAGGCTTCGGTTGAAATAGTCTCGTGTATCTGTGTGTGTGTTTTCCATCCGCCGAGCTTCCGTTTTATCGTCTCGTTTATGTTGTTCCCATGATAAGGGAGGCTTCGGTTGAAATAGTCTCGTGTATCTGTGTGTGTTTTCCATCCGCCGAGCTTCCGTTTTATCGTCTCGTTTATGTTGTTCCCATGATAAGGGAGGCTTCGGTTGAAATAGTCTCGTGTATCTGTGTGTGTTTTCCATCCGCCGAGCTTCCGTTTTATCGTCTCGTTTATGTTGTTCCCATGATAAGGGAGGCTTCGGTTGAAATAGTCTCGTGTATCTGTGTGTGTGTTTTCCATCCGCCGAGCTTCCGTTTTATCGTCTCGTTTATGTTGTTCCCATGATAAGGGAGGCTTCGGTTGAAATAGTCTCGTGTATCTGTGTGTGTTTTCCATCCGCCGAGCTTCCGTTTTATCGTCTCGTTTATGTTGTTCCCATGATAAGGGAGGCTTCGGTTGAAATAGTCTCGTGTATCTGTGTGTGTGTTTTCCATCCGCCGAGCTTCCGTTTTATCGTCTCGTTTATGTTGTTCCCATGATAAGGGAGGCTTCGGTTGAAATAGTCTCGTGTATCTGTGTGTGTTTTCCATCCGCCGAGCTTCCGTTTTATCGTCTCGTTTATGTTGTTCCCATGATAAGGGAGGCTTCGGTTGAAATAGTCTCGTGTATCTGTGTGTGTGTTTTCCATCCGCCGAGCTTCCGTTTTATCGTCTCGTTTATGTTGTTCCCATGATAAGGGAGGCTTCGGTTGAAATAGTCTCGTGTATCTGTGTGTGTTTTCCATCCGCCGAGCTTCCGTTTTATCGTCTCGTTTATGTTGTTCCCATGATAAGGGAGGCTTCGGTTGAAATAGTCTCGTGTATCTGTGTGTGTTTTCCATCCGCCGAGCTTCCGTTTTATCGTCTCGTTTATGTTGTTCCCATGATAAGGGAGGCTTCGGTTGAAATAGTCTCGTGTATCTGTGTGTGTTTTCCATCTGCCGAGCTTCCGTTTTATCGTCTCGTTTATGTTGTTCCCATGATAAGGGAGGCTTCGGTTGAAATAGTCTCGTGTATCTGTGTGTGTTTTCCATCCGCCGAGCTTCCGTTTTATCGTCTCGTTTATGTTGTTCCCATGATAAGGGAGGCTTCGGTTGAAATAGTCTCGTGTATCTGTGTGTGTGTTTTCCATCCGCCGAGCTTCCGTTTTATCGTCTCGTTTATGTTGTTCCCATGATAAGGGAGGCTTCGGTTGAAATAGTCTCGTGTATCTGTGTGTGTTTTCCATCCGCCGAGCTTCCGTTTTATCGTCTCGTTTATGTTGTTCCCATGATAAGGGAGGCTTCGGTTGAAATAGTCTCGTGTATCTGTGTGTGTTTTCCATCCGCCGAGCTTCCGTTTTATCGTCTCGTTTATGTTGTTCCCATGATAAGGGAGGCTTCGGTTGAAATAGTCTCGTGTATCTGTGTGTGTTTTCCATCCGCCGAGCTTCCGTTTTATCGTCTCGTTTATGTTGTTCCCATGATAAGGGAGGCTTCGGTTGAAATAGTCTCGTGTATCTGTGTGTGTTTTCCATCCGCCGAGCTTCCGTTTATCGTCTCGTTTATGTTGTTCCCATGATAAGGGAGGCTTCGGTTGAAATAGTCCTCGTGTATCTGTGTGTGTGTTTTCCATCCGCCGAGCTTCCGTTTTATCGTCTCGTTTATGTTGTTCCCATGATAAGGGAGGCTTCGGTTGAAATAGTCTCGTGTATCTGTGTGTGTTTTCCATCCGCCGAGCTTCCGTTTTATCGTCTCGTTTATGTTGTTCCCATGATAAGGGAGGCTTCGGTTGAAATAGTCTCGTGTATCTGTGTGTGTGTTTTCCATCCGCCGAGCTTCCGTTTTATCGTCTCGTTTATGTTGTTCCCATGATAAGGGAGGCTTCGGTTGAAATAGTCTCGTGTATCTGTGTGTGTTTTCCATCCGCCGAGCCTCCGTTTTATCGTCTCGTTTATGTTGTTCCCATGATAAGGGAGGCTTCGGTGGAAATAGTCTCGTGTATCTGTGTGTGTTTTCCATCTGCCGAGCTTCCGTTTTATCGTCTCGTTTATGTTGTTCCCATGATAAGGGAGGCTTCGGTTGAAATAGTCTCGTGTATCTGTGTGTGTTTTCCATCCGCCGAGCCTCCGTTTTATCGTCTCGTTTATGTTGTTCCCATGATAAGGGAGGCTTCGGTTGAAATAGTCTCGTGTATCTGTGTGTGTTTTCCATCCGCCGAGCTTCCGTTTTATCGTCTCGTTTATGTTGTTCCCATGATAAGGGAGGCTTCGGTTGAAATAGTCTCGTGTATCTGTGTGTGTTTTCCATCCGCCGAGCTTCCGTTTTATCGTCTCGTTTATGTTGTTCCCATGATAAGGGAGGCTTCGGTTGAAATAGTCTCGTGTATCTGTGTGTGTTTTCCATCCGCCGAGCTTCCGTTTTATCGTCTCGTTTATGTTGTTCCCATGATAAGGGAGGCTTCGGTTGAAATAGTCTCGTGTATCTGTGTGTGTTTTCCATCCGCCGAGCTTCCGTTTTATCGTCTCGTTTATGTTGTTCCCATGATAAGGGAGGCTTCGGTTGAAATAGTCTCGTGTATCTGTGTGTGTTTTCCATCCGCCGAGCTTCCGTTTTATCGTCTCGTTTATGTTGTTCCCATGATAAGGGAGGCTTCGGTTGAAATAGTCTCGTGTATCTGTGTGTGTTTTCCATCCGCCGAGCTTCCGTTTTATCGTCTCGTTTATGTTGTTCCCATGATAAGGGAGGCTTCGGTTGAAATAGTCTCGTGTATCTGTGTGTGTTTTCCATCCGCCGAGCTTCCGTTTTATCGTCTCGTTTATGTTGTTCCCATGATAAGGGAGGCTTCGGTTGAAATAGTCTCGTGTATCTGTGTGTGTTTTCCATCCGCCGAGCTTCCGTTTTATCGTCTCGTTTATGTTGTTCCCATGATAAGGGAGGCTTCGGTTGAAATAGTCTCGTGTATCTGTGTGTGTTTTCCATCCGCCGAGCTTCCGTTTTATCGTCTCGTTTATGTTGTTCCCATGATAAGGGAGGCTTCGGTTGAAATAGTCTCGTGTATCTGTGTGTGTTTTCCATCCGCCGAGCTTCCGTTTTATCGTCTCGTTTATGTTGTTCCCATGATAAGGGAGGCTTCGGTTGAAATAGTCTCCTGTATCTGTGTGTGTTTTCCATCCGCCGAGCTTCCGTTTTATCGTCTCGTTTATGTTGTTCCCATGATAAGGGAGGCTTCGGTTGAAATAGTCTCCTGTATCTGTGTGTGTTTTCCATCCGCCGAGCTTCGCGGTCATTTTTTGTATTTTATATTCGATTTCACCTGGTACCCCTGTTATACAGCGTTATATCCGGTACCGAAGTTAACCACTCAAGACTTAATGGGCCTTTTTTGTCTACTTTATGTCCTTAGAAGCCACGTAATCAGCTTTTCTGCTAATATAATATCTTGTATGTCTATACCACATATACATATTTATGACCTTCTATGTAAAAGGAATAATGTAGGGTGTAAAGTGTAGGGCGTCTCCGTGGCGAAGTGGTCAAGCCGTTTGACTGGGGCTCCGAAGGTTGTGGGTTCGATTCCGGACGGCGTCCTTCAGTTCACGACTTAAATTTTTCGGGAGTCTTCGCTAGAGCTAAGGAGTTCGTGCTTTGTGCGACGCTTTCCGCGCTGCAGAAAGAGATCGAGCCTTATGAGATAAAACACGGTGCAATGAAATCGACCCCAGCGACTTTTTTATGACCTTCTATACACTATTTTGTGAATATTTACTTATAATATAAGGAGTTTTTTACCAAGCTGCAGAAACTAAGTTGTCCTTTAGCTATTTAAAAACAATTACTATATGTGTAATTTTGTTTAATGTGATTGTGAAGAATGTCTTTGATGCAAGAATCATTAAGCTAATTGCGCTAGGGCTTTCACATATCAAAGCTTTGGCTTTTAGGGCAATGTAATGGAAACGGGTGTTTTCAAGATTAATCCTACATTGCACATGTGATTACTTATTTCTGTGCCAATATCATTGTCAGAATTCAATAGAAATTTCATCCTCTGTTATCGTCAGGGTGATTTCTTCCTTACTTCTATCACGTGGTTGGCATACTCGTTTAAGGTCTCTTAATATACGTGGGCCCGCATAGGTAATGTATACCTTTGATTCTTGCTTTTATTGTCATTGAACATGTCTTTCATATATTATGCTATCTTTTTATTTTATTATTTTGCAACAATTTTGTCACCTAAAATGTCTCTATGTGTATTACTAAGACACCATTGTTCACGTGTATGCTTTATTAGGTAGTAATTTATTTGTTTTCATACAAATGATTTTTATTTAATAATACTTTCAGAACCTCTATTTCTTTTTACCATCCATACTTGTTTCGTAGATCTAACATCTGATGAATATGTGTGTATAGTGTTATTCATTCTATATCGCTCTTGATTTACTTACTCTGTATAATTGTATCCATGAGTTCGCCTTTCATCAATAAATGTTTTTTCGTGTCTTCTATAATTGGCAAGATGCTTGCTTGCTTGCTCGTGTTCGTTGGCTTGAGCTCCAACGTGAAGTCCTGTATGTCAGATGAAGACATCCTGGTGTCCAACATCAGTGTGATTTCATACAGGACCTGAGTTTTGCGTGAGTATCCGTTGTCCCATGTCTGGCTTATTGGTGTGCAGACTGGTGGTTCCTCGCCGTACAGGCAGACACTCTCCGACTTCGGAGGAATCGGCGATCCTACTGATTTTAGCCAGGACCCCGAAGGGACCTGTTGCCCAGGACGCTCGACGAGGACGCGTCAATAGGTCTTGGCCAGTATATAACCCGGCCCTGGTGGCTTGGAAACACCTCTGCGTCCCATTGGCAAGATGATATCTCCTATTTGTAAGTTATTTGGTAGACAATTTACTTTTGTGTACATGTATATTTTCTGGATCACGTATTTTATCTTGTTCCGGGCTTTTAATCACTAAAGTGTGTCATCTGTGTTTCTCACCTCAGGCAGATGTAGCTAATTTATATGTGTTACTACCAATTTTTCACGGAGTCGCGATTGCATAGTAGCTAGCACGCGTGTCCTTCTGAGTAGCCGTCGTTTTGTTCGAATCTCATCGAGTGAATTGTTTAAACTTACCGAACTTGAAGTACGACCCAGCATTGCTTGCGTTGCTTGCATGCGTTCGCTGCCTGTGAACTCCAGCGTGAAGTCCTGTATGTCGGATGAAGACATCCTGTTGTCCAATATCATACCGGACTGAGGTTTGCGTGGGTTTCCGTTGTCCCATGTCTAGCTTATTGGTGTGCAGACTGGTGGTTCCTCGCCGTGCAGGCAGATATTCTCCGACTTCGGAAGAATCAGCGATCCTACTACGTTAGCCAGGACCCCGAAGGGACCTGTTGCCCAGGACACACGACTAGGACGTGTTAGTAGGTCTTGGCCAGTATAGAACCTGGCCCTGGTGGCTTGGAAACACCTCTGCGTCCTTACGACCCAGCCTAAGATAGCAAGAAATATAAAGGCGGCCCCACCGGTGTGTTATTGACCATATCACAAAAGAGTACGATTGGTCTATAAATCTGCCGCTAACACTACATATCCACCATGCTTGAAGGCGCGCAATAAGGGATTTCTTTATTTTTCCAGTTATTCAAGTTAGTTGCGATACCTTTGTAGGGAAACCAACGCAAGATGGTCAGCTTCCAAATCGTCCGCAGCTGCAATTTGAACGAGGCGTAAACCCCACGCCACATAGCCGGTTATTTAAAATGTACGAGTAATTCTATAACCACACAACAGTAACCTGAATTAGTACAAATGGGTAAATTGTGACATTCTAAATGTTGTTTTACGATCGATTTCTGATCACGAAATAATCAATTTGTTTTATCTGTCTATCTCCCTGGCTCAACCACGAATACACGTTTGGTAATTTATGCTGGACAACGGGCTATTGATGACGCGATGCGTCGTTTCTGAGTGCCTAACACGTTCCGTTAATTTATTGCTAACATGGTTTTTTTTTAACTGGTCACATGGATTTTCCTTTGATTTATAAACATTTTTTTAAAATGTTACAATGCGAGAGGATCGACTTAATTGCACTGTGTTTCATCTCCTAAGGCTCGGTCTCTTTCACTTTCACACTATTCTAATTACAAATCTATAAACAATGAAAGTAAGCTTTAATATAGTGACTTTAATAAAAATCATATTTATTAGACAGAAAACAAGTAGTATCACACAATAAATCTTTATCTCAAGCCATTACCATTAATATTGGAGTACCTCAGGTGTTTATACTTAGCCCTCTGGTATTTGCCTTTTGTATAAATGATCTTCCCTTATTTCTTTTGTTGTCCTGCGACCTATTTGCAGACGACTGCACAGTATATACAAACGCTATTGATTTTATTGTGCTAGAATAATCATTGCAACAGGAAATAAATAGTGTAGTTAACTGGAGTCATGCAAATCGCATAAAAATTAACATTTCTAAAACAAAATCTATGTTAATAGCAACCAGGTAAAAACTTTACTTTCTAAACTCCCAGAGAACTCTTCAGCTGCACATTGGTAGCACGCCTGTAGAGAGTGTAACCGAGCACAAGTCACTGGGTCTTATCATTTACCAAAGTTTAACCTTTAATTCCCATGTTCATGCTCTAGTTAAACAGATAGCCAAAAAGTATACTAACTTGCCAAAATTAAAAATTTCCTCGACGAACACACAAGACAGATATTCTATACTTCCTACATACAAACACATATTAATTATTGCTCTACAATCTGGGATGGATGCTCCAAATCAATAACAAAACGCATTTATTCACTCCAGAAAAGGGCAGTGCGTTTAATACATGGTGCAAAGATTACCGACAATTCTAACCTACATGAGCATCTTCAGTTATTGCCACTCCACAGACACCTTCTTTTTAATAAGGCTAAACTAATTCATACAATCCTATTTCAAAATGCTCCAATCTACATTTGGCCATTGTTCAAATATAACACAAGACATAGCGAACGACTAAATATACACCATGTCCCTACACCTAGGATTGAATTAGATAAAACTAGCTTAGCTTACTCTGCCGCTCAGTTGTGGAACAAACTTCTACATGAAATCAAAGACACAACCAATCATTATACATACAATCGCAACCTGTTTTAACACTACCTCAATACAGACTAAATGCCCCCCCCCCCCTAAAAATAATAATGTACATTATCTCAAAAGACCACAAGCCAATAAACATGTCCATATGTATGGCACGTTAAACCTTCCTTAGGTATTTATAATGCCCATGTTAAACATTGCCTCAAAGAGTCATGTATTATTGATTATTTTTCATGCGTATTAATGTTTATTGTTCTTTTGTTGTCTAAGATTAGCTTCATGATGTTGAATGAAATAATGTATGACAGGAAATAGAGAAGAAGGGCAGAATGTCAGACAGGCCTGCGTGCCCAATTCTTAACCCGATGAAAATAAAGTTTGTTCGTTCGTTCGTTCGTTCATTCGCTCGTTCGTTCACGAAATTCTGAGCTCAAGGCAAGTGGCTAAACCACTTAGCCACGGCGACCGAAACCACCAACATTTTAATTTAAAAGTTTGCATTAAGCATTACATACAAGGCACTTCAATAAAAACATTGTAAATTACAATAGTCCAGTTACATGATTGGATACAGAAGAGAACAAATGCATTCATACGACAAGAGCTGAATATTAAAGAATATTGGCTACTAGAGACGATAAAAGAGAGAAATTTGAAATATTTTGATGAAAAGAAAACTTCATGAAAGTTTGGAAAAAAACAACCATGGAGTGGTATATGCCCGGGAAGATAGCGAGATGAAAGAAGAAGACGAGGAAGAAGAAGAAGAGTAAGAAGGAGGGGGAGGAAGAAGAGGAGGACGATACAGCAGCAGAAACAGCACGATGAGCGGGAAGAAGAAGGTTCTAGGAGTAGGGGCGGGTGACAGGGGAAGCGGGAGAAGAAAGTTCAGACTAAGGAGAAAAAGACAGAAAAGAAGAAGTGGTCCGGTCAGTCGTTATCAGCTGTCTTGAATTCATGCATTCCATCAACGTGGAATATTCCAGGGTATCAAGTAAACTGACCAGACTCTTGCTATTCTAGTTAATAGCCTCAGTGACTACTTGTCTAGTATCATGGATTATACTGGCAGACGAACCCAGGAAAGGAGATGTGAACACTCAGGCCTTTGAGCCCATGAAACACTCTTAAGTAATCGATTTGGATATAATCCTATAAGGTGATCAGACACCGCACACACAGGCAATCGCATACGGTCATAAACTACCGTTTGATTCTGGATATGTATGTGTGTATACAAATATACTGTGTGAATCACAGTAATCATATAGTTAATTGATTCTAGCTATGTATGTGTGTATACATGCGTACTGTGTGAATGACAGTATATTTGCTTGCATACCCTTTACGGTACGAAGTAAACCAATCCAGCAGTTGTTGGCTGTTCGTGATTTACTAGGCAAGTTTTACATTCAGAAGTTTGCCATTGCTTTATGAAGCACTTACCGTTATTAAAAATCGACATAAGGCGGACTGCTTCCAAATCGCCAGCAGAATATTTCGATCGCTGATTCGGAATTGGGAATAGCGTTCGCTACCAATTCGCCACAGACACCGGCTATATAGTTGTTATCTCGAACAATGTGGGTGTCTTTATGTGTAACCTAAAAACATATGTTGGAAACAACAATCTGCCGTAGAGATTAATAATGAAGTAGGTCAATATCGGCCAATTAAAAGAGATCTGCAACAGGGATGCGTAATGTCTCCAGATCTTTTTGTTTTGTCCCCTATACAGTGACATGTTATTGGAAATTTAGTAAATATAACAGGCATCACTACTGTGGGACATAATATCAATAATATTAGATATGCGGATGATACAGTATTGATTGCAGACAACGAACGAGATCTGCAATATTTAGTAGGTGAGGTTATTGTTCTCAGTGAACAAATAGGGTTAGTATTCAGTTGTAACAAGACATAAATTATGGCCGTCTCGAAGTAGACATAAATACCACATTGTAATCTACGGGTAAATAGAATATTTCTAAACAAGTGAATCGGTACAACTATCTCGGAACAGTCATAACATCTGACGGGAGGTGCTTTGAAGAGATTAGAAGAAGAATCGCTACGGCAAAGGTTGCCTTTTACAAGATGGAAAACACACTGACAGAGCAGACAAACTGAAAAATCTAATAGCGGTGAAAATATGCTTTCTGAGGAAAATACAAAGACAACCATGTACAGACAGAAAAACCAATGAGCAAGTCCTATAAGAAACAAATGAAAACCGTAAACTGATTAGAAAAATTAGGCGCAGACAGTCAACATAATTTGAGAACATTATGAGAAGAAAAACGTGGAGAACTTTCGTGTCAATTAGCAATGTTGAGGGGAAAGGAAGAAGAGGAAGGCCAAGAACTACTTATCCGGATGACTTAACCACATGGCATAATCGAGGCAAACAAACAAGAGCTGATCCACGACTGTAGTGATCGTGTGAGATGGCGAAACATGACTGTCCACGCTTATCGGCATGACCCACTGTGATGATAAGGTGTCACTTATAGCACTGCTTGTAGTAAGTTAGTCGAGGGTCTATATCCACTGCGGTTAACGTTCCAGAGAAGGAGGTTAACTACCGTGTTTCCCTGAAAATAAGACCGTGTTTTATATTAATGTTAGCTTTAAAAATGCATCAGGGCTTATTTTCGGGCGATGTCTTATATTGTTTTAAGATACAAAAATTTACATTAATTCATGTTCAAAATTCTACATTCATTCAAATACAGTGATGCCATCTTCTGATTAAACACGAATGACGCATTGAATTATGAACCACATCCGTGCATTATCTAGTGCTCACCAGAGTCGTCTGTACTCCGACTGGCCATCCGGGAACAAGTCTCTCATTCTAGCCGAAGATCTTACTAGGGCTTATTTTAGGGGTACCTAAATCAGGACATACCTGACTAATGGTTTCACAACTGACATCGTCACCTATCATTTTTTACAGGGAGGGGGGCATACTGCCACATAGTATTCAGACATGATGATGATTTATAGACAAGATCGGGAAAAACCGATAGGTAAACACACGCATAGGCACGAGTGCGCATCAACGTAAACAAGAGAGTGACGTTGTTTGACACTGTCACCTCAGATATTATCCTAGACAAACATTATCACTGGGGATGATATACTTTAAAAATATTTCATCTGAGATGTCATTTTCGACTAATAATGCCATTGTACAGGACATATCAAACTTGCCACCCTCAATGACAACCCCGAATTCCAGTAGTACCCTAGACGACACATATGACTAGCAATGTCACCCTAAATGACACCTCCCATTACCAGGGTCATCTCATACGACGTCTCCAACTAAGAGCATCATCTCAGGTGGTACCTCCTACTAAGTGTGTCATCTCAACTGACATCTAAAACTGAGAACGTCATGCCATATGACAGTTTTTACTAACAACGCCACTCCATGTAAAATCTCCGTCGAACATTGTTACCCCAGGTGATATATTCAACTAACAATGTTACCAACTCATGACGACTCCATGAAACAGTATCATCCCAAATGACATCTACGACCTATAAACATCGCCCATATTTATTAGAATAGGAGATACCCCCCCCCCCCCCCCCCCCTCATGACACCCCCGTCAAACAGTATCATCCCAAATGACATCTGCGACCTATAACCATCACCCACATTTATTAAAATAGGATTCCAGTATTGCTCATGACAATATCATCAAGGTAGTCTTATTAACTCATACACGACGTGATGCCAATCTTCGAGACCAATATTTCCAGTCATTATAGACAACTGTTCGGTATTTTTCTATCTTTTCTTCTTCGTTTTTTTTTTCTTTCTCCTTTTTATTCTTCTTCATCTTCACTTTCTAGTTAGTCCAAAAGGTTTGTTTTAGACGTAATTGCATGATACCTATTTACAACAGAGCTGTGATATTTGCTCTTTTGACCGACACATTCGATGTCTTTGAGCATATGTTGACCGGGTTATTTCTGGTAAATCTGGCACCTATATGTCCAAACATTTGAGGCAAGAGGCTACAATTCAGTACAGATATCTCCTGTGGTAATAGAAAAGGGGCCGGTTTCCATGGCCTAGGTGTTAGGGACTTTCTCCGTAATCCCGTTTATCCACGTGATCAAACGAAGCTGCGCGAGAATCGGTAGTGGTTCTCGCCGCGCCTGTTACTTACGGGATATGTGAGCCGGCCGCTCAGAAAGCAATGGCAAACTACTGAGCCCAGAAATCAACAACAGCGGTAAAATGATGGTGTTGACAGCGATGTCCTGCAATAGGATATGCAGGAAAATATTAGAAAAGAGGCCAGTATTCGGTACCGACATATCAAGATGTTTGAATGAATAAAGAAGCCATCATTTTGGGGCTTATATTTTTAGACAATAAAGAAAAGCAGCCAGTGTACAGTGTCTATAGTCCCAGATGTTATAGAAAGAGACCAGTATTCAGACCTATATGTCTAGAAGTTATAGAAAAGAAGCCAGTATTTGGAACCTATATTTCCGGACGTTGTAGAAAAAAAGTCAATGTCCAGGACCTATATGTCCAGAAGTTATAGATAAGAAGCCAGTATTCACGACCTATATTTCTAGATGCTTTTGAAAATGGGGCAGATTTAGGGCCAGTATTCCTAGAAGTTTATGACGAGAGACTAGTATTTGGGGCCGACAAGTCGTCATATACTTGACCAGTATGTCTAGACGTTAAAAACAACAATCTTCAGAACCAATATTTTTAAAAGATATCGACCAGAGGTCAGTATTCGAGATAGATATTTCCAAAAGTTATAAACAGTTGGCCAGTTTTAGGTATCAAAATGTCCAGTTGTTATATACAATAAGCAAGTATTCATTACCAAAATGTCCGGACGATTGAGACAAGAGCCTGGTAGTCGCTATCTATATTTCTAGTCAGTTAGTTGCATATCCTTTACAGGACGTAGCGGTAAACCCCGTGAATTTTTTGACTGCTCGTGATTCCAGGTCAAGTTTACGTTCAGTAATTTGCCATTACTTTCTGTACGACCAGCACCCATACAATTTCATAAAAAACCTACTTAAGGCAGTCTGTTGTCAATTCGCCCATAGCTGTGTTTCGAACGCGGCATGTGGGATTACGAACTGCATAAGTAATTCCTTCGCCACGGACGTAATAGAAAAGGGGCCAGTATTCCGGGCCGATATTTCCTGACGTTTGGGACAAGAGGCCATTATTTGCGGTCGGATTTACTTTATTGTATTGTGGTTATAAATAGTATTTATACTCAGTATTATTTGTACAGAAACAATATATATATATATATATATATATATATATATATATATATATATATATATATATATATATATATATATATATATATATATATATATATATATATATATATTAGATTTTTAAAACAAAAATCTTGACATTATTGTTCTATACATCTTAAGTATTTGACACATTGTAAGCAGTATAGATTAATAACATACATGGGAAGATCTTCGTGTTCTTTTAGTTTAATTTCGGTTTATGACAAGTGTTTTCTTGTCACACTAACTACTAGTATATCTTCTCACGTGATTCATTTTCATAAACCATTGCAAACACACTTTCTAGACATTTATTTTCGCCTAGGCCAGTCTCATTATGTTATGAGTGACCCGCATGTCCAACACCCGCGCCTCCCTCTGTCGGGTGTCAGGTTTTCATCAACTTAGAGACACCCCTGATCTGCGAGACATTTTGAAAGCTTTCTATTATCTAGTCCACGACAATCTGTAGCTTTGCTGATACAACAAATGACAAGAAAAATAAATTGCGAACCTGACAAAAATATTGGTCACCGGGAAGCAGAAGAAGTGACAAGGAGCACGATTAGGGAATCAACTTCACAGATTGCCGGATGCCCTAGACAGGCCAAAATAAAGACCAGCCACAAACAGTGGAAACCAAACAACAGACCGAGAAAATTGGACAAAAATAGATACTAGGGACTTTAGAGCTTTCTTTACAAATCGAAATAAAGGTTGGACAGATTGCACCAGACAATCAAAGTTCTTTAAAAGAAGGAGTTAATTTAAAAACAAGAACAGGTTGGGCACTTGTTAATACGTAGATGAATAATGAGTTCACTAATGTAATAAGTTGGAGATGTCTGGAAACAAACCTGAGACAATATTGGTGAAGAACAGAATGATTTGTGGAAAGAAAATGTAGAAATAATGCAATATATACATTACGAACACTAACAGAAAGAAGAATAGAGACACAGAGAGACTTTTAATTGTGTTCTGTACATTATACCACGGAGTTTGATAGTTAGACGTAGTGAACTGACCAACATTTTGGACGGTAATAAGATTGATGAAAAAGAAATCAAAATAATAGAGAATAGTAAATGAAAACAAGTAGAAGCAATTAAAAAGTGTAATAAAGAGGGCAATTATAAACCAATCAAACTAGGAGTACGACAGTGATTCGTTTTGTCATCTGATCACTTCTTTATCTAAAATGAAATAATAATGACAGAGATCAAAGAGAAGACAGAAATACTAATTGGAGATTATAATTTAAACACTATACGCTTTGCAGATATTGGTCGCTGAACATGCAACAGATCTGCAACAATTGTAGGACAGTGTACTAATGTAGAGTGCAAAGAAAGGACCTTCCTTGAATATCACGAAAACAGAATCAATGATTATATCAAAGAAAATGTGACTCCAAAATGTGGGACAACTATGGAAAGAAAAATGCTTAACCATGTGGATACATTTTAATAGCAAGGGGCAATTATAACATCAGATGGAAAATGTACCACATAGATTAAGAACAGAATAAGGCAGGCAAAAGCTGCATTTCAGAAAATTAAAATTATCTTATGCAATAAGTAACTTTCATTGAATATAAGAAAGAGAGTGATGAAATGTTCTACGGAACGTGTTTTGCTGCATGGCAATAGCTCTTGGAAGGAAATTAACAAATTAGGAAGAAATTAGAAGCAAGCGGCTCCGTGGCGAAAGCCTTACGGCCTAAACCCACGTGTGAAACACAGCTGCGGGCGATTTAGCAACTGACCGCCTTGCGTTGGATTTTTTACGAAATAGTATGGGTGCCGGCTGTTAAGAAAGCAATGGCAAACAACTGAACGTAAACTTGCTAAGAGGTCACAACAGCTAAAAATGCTGGTATAGACTGCGACGTCCTGTAAAGGATACGCAACTGACTAGAAGCAACAGAGGTATGGTCCCTGAGACGAATATTGCGAATTCCTTGGTAAGAGTGAAGAAAACATAACTTATTGAGATAACACGTAGCTAGAGTTGTTTACGTTAAATGAAATCAGTTCAGAGGAAGCACACCTTACACATATTGAGATAACACGTAGCTAGAGTTGTTTACTTTGAATGGAATCTGTCCAGAGGAATCAACCCTTATACGTATTTTAACGTTAGACACACTGACATTCGAGGTGCATAACCTGGTTTCGCGCACTTCCCTTCAAATGGGAACAAAAAAAAAGAAAAATAAGATCAAACTATTAAATTATTTCTATGATGCCCGGTCACAGCGGAGATGGCACCTCGTTGTCGGGTTGTGAGACAGTCCGCTACACCATCTTCACGTATATGCAAGCCTGTTTTAGGACTGGTGCGATCTGGACGTCATTGTATTGAATTTAAGAGTTAACACTGAGTTTCTCAGTGGATTAATAACAAACAAACAACATAGTCAGCATTAACTGATTCTATGCCTAACAAACACGTAGGTTTAGGCCAAATATGGTGCGCAATCAAATGAACAAGTATTATAATGTAAACTAGCTGCCCGGCCCGGCTTCGCCCAGTCCCTGGAGGGGATCTATCTATCTATCAGTCTGTCTGTCTGTCTGCTTGTTTGTCTGTCTGTCTGTCTGTCTCGCTGACCCGCCCCGGCTTCACCCAGTCCCTGGTGGGGAGCATCTCATTTAATTCATATAAGTAGTCATATAAGCTCCCGTTCCCGACTATCTGTCTGTCTGTCTGTCTGTCTGTCTGACCCGGCCCGGCTTCACCCAGTCCCTGGTGGGGAGCATCTCATTTAATTCGTATACGTAGTCATATAAGCTCCCGTTCCCGACTATCTGTCTGTCTGTCTGTCTGTCTGTCTGTCTGTCTGTCTGTCTGTCTGTCTGTCTATCTGAGCCGGCCCGGCTTCACCCAGTCCCTGATGGGGAGCATCTCATTTAATTCATATAAGTAGTCATATAAGCTCCCGTTCCCGACTATCTGTCTGTCTGTCTGTCTATCTATCTAACCCGGCGTGGCTTCGCCCAGCTCCTGGCGGGGAGCGTCTCATTAAATTCACACAGTAACTTAAAAGAATGTCCTTCCACACACCCTCCATTATTTTTAATGAAAACTGTTTTTAATCACCTACATGACTGTAGATAACTTCTTTAAGCATAAAATGATGAGTTACAATGATATGCATTATGCATTATTTTTATGAAAACTTTGAAAATGCCTTAAAGATTATATCATTGATTATTATAACTCATATGCCCAAAAATAACTATAGACAAAGATTTTATAAATCTTTGAAAGCGATGCAACAATATGACTATAAAGTATATAGAAATGTTATTAAAAGTTATGTCCCTTGAAATAACTTTTCTAGAGTTAAGTCCCCTTGCTATATAGAAATATATAATGAAAAATGAAATATTACATTTTAGTAAGTAAGTAGCCGAAAAAAAACTAAAAAACTATGACAGAAAGTTGCACAGGAATGAAAGGAAAACGTGTAGAAAATTTCATCTCAATCGGATGGACCGTTTGCGAACGCATAAAGAACGGACGGAAATACATACATTGTGTTTTACATATATATAGATTTCCATTCACTGGGCATTTACGTTGCGGAACATACCGGACATGAAACAAACAACACTATGATCTTATTATGGAATATATCATCCTTCTATCCAAATGGAAAGTCATATCTGGCAGCTGACTATTCTTCGGCGCTGAGTTATTTAAAGAGTCATAGCACCAGGTTAAGGCATGGGCTAGGGTTGAAAAGTGTTCATCAAACATGCAAGAAGGTCTAGGCTAGAGTTTGAAATAGTGCATCAAACACGCACAAAGAAGACCGTTAAACGTGAGTAAGCATCATCTGGAAAAAGGGGTTAAGAATGCAATTTGTAATCCTGCATATCCCGTTCGAAACACAGCTGCGGGATATTTGGAAATAGACCACCTTGCGCTGATTTTCATACATTGGTATGAGTGTCGGTCATTCAGAAAGCAACGGCAAATTTTTGAACGTAAACTTGCCGAGAAATTATAAACAGTCAAAAATGGTGTAGTTTACTGCAACGTCCTGTAAAAGATTTGCAACTAACTAACTCAATTTCATCATAAACACTTTCATATTTATTAGTCATCATATCATCATCTTCAGGTGTGTTTGTCTCAACATTAGTGATGACGTAATCTGACGGTGTACATCTTTGCTACATGCTCTGAATACTCCCCTTCAGATCTGCGAAACTATTCACCCAATTGTCCTTGCATGCCTGTGGGATGTAGTTGTTTCTCCAACGGCCCATGGTTTAATTCCCTTATGGTTTGGTAGTTGCTTGTATAATGTACTAGCTTTCATTTGCCTTCAGGTTTGTATTGTACGACTTTAAATTATGGTTGCTGTGACCAATTAGCGTTTTATTGGCTATAAGCCCATCCTCCCAACCACGTCACCCATTTCATTGTATTGATCGGTGAGACAGCGTTAATTGCAGAATCATCCCACAGCTATCTCTACGTGTTCGTATTACATATGTGCCATCAGACCATCTGATTGTGAGATGCAGGGTGTTCCGAAACATCAATAGCAACGTGCATTAAGGCAAACACTGGACGTAGATGCTTTTATACAACTCATTCTGAATCAAGAAACACACCATACGTTGAGCAACTAAATCATTAGCATCTGTGCCATGCTTGAACCACAGATGACTATGATTCTCTACAAACATCGGCCATCTTGGCAAGTTGAACCTCTGATTGTCTTTTTTGTCAGGCTGTTAAAAAATCCAGCATATGGTACCTCTGTCCACCTTAGTGTCTAATAACCTCGTTTTTCGTGTGTGTGTGTGTGTGTGTGTGTGTGTGTGTGTGTGTGTGTTTTACTCCGATGGTCGCGAGGTCATGTTTCTATTACATTAATCCTTAAATGATAAATCACTGCTCTACTCCATTTTACTTAGTAAGGTGAAGAAAGGAATGTTTCGTGTGGAATGGCTATCCTCGCTTCAGAGGTCACAGATTGTGAGAATTGTATGGATATTTTGCCCTGAGGGAATGCAGGGAGAATGAACAGGCTGATAGGCTGGCAGGGAATGCACCTCATGGTGGTAGATTACCTATGGGCATGGGAGAGGTAGTTGAGCATCTGTGGAGAAGGCGGTAGAACAGACTAAGAACCCACGTGGAAAGACTGAGATTGTGGGGGATCGAAAGGTGTTCTGGAAGAATCGCAAAACTGATAGGGAAGACCAGGAGAACGTTCAATCAGATAGCGGGAGAATGATTAGTAGTATGACTTTTCGCTGGCTGTAGAACGAGGGGACGGAGTGCTTATGGGAATGTCGACAAAATAAAACTTATACCCGCCAAATGAATCGTCTTATGGATACAGGTAAGAAATGCTCAACTTTTAAAGACATAAATTGATGCATTTGTATACGTCATAAATATTGATGAACATTGTTTAAAGCCCAATTTGCATATTACAATGTTCAATCTGTCGCTGATGGATTATAATTTAGGGATTAACATTCCACTCCCGACTCCGCTGTTCTCTGCACTTCACCTCAACTCTCCTAAGTCCGAACGCACATGCGCGTACAAGCCATTGACATTGTTGTTGCGTCTTCGTTTTCGTCTCCTATGAGATTTCCCAACAATCTGTAATGAGCACACCAATGTTCCATATATAGTGTATTTTTAATGACTGTGCAGTGTTTGTAAATATTGCCTGTCCAAGTTTTGTATTCACCCTCTGTAAAGTTCATGCAACATAATAGGTAAATACAAAACTTGGACCAGCAATATTTTCAAACACTGCACAGTCATTACAAATACACACTTTAAAAAAGTGAGGTTTAAAATGGTTTAAGACGCAAGGGGATCAACTTCATTGCACCGGAAGTTAACCCGTATGGTTCGGTTCCTTTCCGCATGGTGGCCTGTCTAAAGCGTCACACAGTGCACGAACTCCGCAGCTTCAGCAACGACACGCAGAGATTTCCGAGAAAATAGCGTTCGTGAGATGAACAACTTAGGATGGAATCGAACCCACAACCTTCAGAGGGCAGGGCAGACGGCGTAACCAGTTCTAAGAGACTCCCATACTGTCCAGTCTTAGACAATCTATATTTTATATATATACGTTTAATATTTTTCTATATTTTCTAGTGTCTTGTAAAATGTGTTTTTTTTTCGCATAGCCCACTCATTGCGTTTTGTGATAACATTTCATTAAATGTATCCAGGATCTTTTCATGATTGTTGATTAGAGGACACGTTTCAGAGACTCACAATGCGACAGGGCAGATAAAAGTAGTTGATCTTATTCTCCCAAGCTCAGTATTCATGTTACACGTTGAAAGTAATCTTTGTTTCTCTCTGATGCTTTTTTCTGACAACGGAATCGCCGATCTTATGTCAGCTTCAATGAGAGGTCTTCGTAATAAAAGATTTGGCTCAAATTGACAACAGTCGACAACCTCTCAAATATTTACCCCTTGTAGGTTAGATTTTTACTGGCAATAATTGTCATTTTTTTTTTCAATTTAATTTATTCATTTACAAATAGTGATGTTTACAAGATGAAGCCATAACTATGCACACTTACTTATTAATACTCGCTGCGTTTTATAAACATAAATTCTAGCGTGCATATCGTACTTTCTCTCTCTCTCTCTCTCTCTCTCTCTCTCTCTCTCTCTCTCTCTCTCTCTCTCTCTCTCTCTCTCTCTCTCTTTCTCTGTATTACTCTCTCCCTCCTCCTTTCTTTCTTTCTTTCTTTCTTTCTTTCTTTCTTTCTTTCTTTCTTTTTCTGTCTCTCTCTCTCTCTCTCTCTCTCTCTCTCTCTCACTCTCTCTCTCTCTTTCTCTGTATTACTCTCTCCCTCATCCTTTCTTTCTTTCTTTCTTTCTTTCTTTCTTTCTTTCTTTCTTTCTTTTTCTGTCTCTCTCTCTCTCTCTCTCTCTCTCTCTCTCTCTCTCTCTCTCACTATCTCTTCAAAGTGCTCCACACTACCTGTGGCCATTGTTTAAATATAACGCACGACTAAACATACTTCATGTCGTTAAACCTAGGATAGACTTATACAAAACAAGCTTAGCTTACTCTGCCGCTTAGTTGTGGAACAATCTGTTTGAACACTATCTCAGTACAAACAACAAACCACTCTAAAAAAAATTTATCTTATTAATAATTATCTCAAACAACAACTAGTATAATAAACATTCCCATTTGTATGGCACGTTACACCTTCCTTGGGTATATATAATGGCCATGTTAAAAATTGCCTTAGTGTGTCATGTATTATTGATTATTTTTCATGTGTTATAAAGCATAGTGTTCTGTTATTGTCTATTATTACCCTTTTAAGTGATGTATGAATGAAATAACGTATGAGAGGAAAGAGAGAAGAAGGGCAGAATGTCTGACGGGCCTGCGTGTCCAATTCTTAACCCTTTGAAAATAAAGTTTGTTTGTTCTTTAGTTCGTTCGTTCGTTTGTTTCCATCCCACGTCCATCTGGCTTTCTTACATACACACCGGTTCACACAGACAGCTTTGCTCATACATAGCGCTCTATTTATAGACATTCATTCGCAAGGGGATGACCAGGAGGTAAATGACTCAATGGCTTTGCCCGTGGCATAATCGCGATAGGAACCATATTTTATTAGATACTGGTGATCGTGTGGGATGACACACCGTGACCGCCTACGCTTATTAGCATACGACGCAGTGATGACGACGATCATGATGATGATAATGGTGTGCCACAAGATCACTTAACAACGCCATCGGGTAAGGACGCATGCAGTGTATGGGACATAGCGATAGATGATAACGAAAAATGTGCCTTTTGTGGAAATTACTAGGCAAGAGAGGCAGAGGTCGACACAGAAAGAAGCAAATGGAACGCTTAAAACCAGCTGGCCAAGAAATTATAATTTTTATTATTTTGCGCTCACTCCCTTTGAACTCAAGCGTAGTCCATACACACTACTTCTAGTAGTGCTGGACTTAATTTTTCATGTGGATTAGCTTTCCCTATTAACAGTGTCCCTCACCATTAGGTGAACGAACTCCGACTTCAGAGGTACTTGTAATTCACGTCCCAAAGTCATGGACGATAGGTCAACATTTCAGTCCAAATGTCCGGTGCAGGGGTTGAACCCCTTACCTCGGCATCAGTACACCGGGTGTTTAAGAACACGCGTTCGTATCCATTCGGCCATGCTGACCTACAATTATAATAACAGCATCACCAACTTCATCAAAACTTCGAATGACAGCGAGTATCAGGGAGTCATGATCACTGAAGTCTGCTGCATTTCTTCAGAGTGTGTACAACAGAGAGAGACCGATTATATCAGCGGAAAGTGTGTACAACAGAGGGAGAACGATCATATCAGCGGAAAGTGTGTACAACAGAGGGAGAACGATCATATCAGCGGAAAGTGTGTACAACAGAGGGAGAACGATCATATCAGCGGAAAGTGTGTACAACAGAGGGAGAACGATCATATCAGCGGAAAGTGTGTACATCAGAGGGAGAACGATCATATCAGCGGAAAGCGTGTACAACAGAGGGGGAACGATCATATCAGCGGAAAGTGTACAACAGAGGGAGAACGATCATATCAGCGGAAAGTGTACAACAGAGGGAGAACGATCATATCAGCGGAAAGTGTACAACAGAGGGAGAACGATCATATCAGCGGAAAGTGTACACAGGGAAAGTCACGTTTTTAAGAGATATAATATGAATTTTCTTATACTATGGTAGAAGAACAAGAAATTAGCACATTATTAGTCGATGCACCAATAACATTAGATATGCAGACGATACAGTCTTGATTGCAGACAATGAACAGGACCTGCAAAATTTAGTAGATGCAGTTGTTACACACAGTGAACAACGAGGGTTAGAATTAAACTGTAAAAAGACACAGGTTATGGTCGTCACTACGAAGAGCGAAATACCACAATGTAATATACAAGTAAATGGGAATATTCTTCAACAAGTGAATAGGTACAATTATCTCGGAACAGTAATAACATCTATGGGAGATGCCTTGAAGAGATTAGAACAAGAATCGCCATGTCTAAGGTAGCCTTTAGCAAGATGAAAAACATACTGACCAATAAAAAGATGTCAATTGAAACGAGAAAAATAGTATTGAGGTGCTACATAGAACCTGTACTTTTATATGGATGTGAAGCTTGGACAATGAGCAGTCAAGCTGAAAAACATCTGATGGCTGTAGAAATGTGGTTTCTGAGGAAAATGCAAAGAATACCATGGACAGCCGGAAAGACCAATGAACAGGTCCTTCAAGAAACAGACGAGGATCGTAAACTAATTAGAGACATTAGACGCAGACAGTCAAAATTTTTTGGGCATGTTATGAGAAGAAATGGATTGGAGAACTTGGTGATAACTGGTATGATCGAGGGGAACAGACCAAGAGGAAGACCTAGAGGCAAATACCTGGATGGCTTGGCCACATGGCATGGTCGAGACAGGAACACGGAGCTGATCCACGACTCTGGGGATCGAGTGAGATGGCAAAACATGACCACCTACGCTTACCGGCATGGCACATGATGGATGGATGGATTAGTCGTGCCTATATCAACCATCCTTAGAATGGGGAAATAAAAGGCTTATACTTTTTTGCCCGTTCGCTCGCTTTGACCTCAAGCGTAGTCTATACAAGTGCAATTACTTCTAGTAAATTGGACTGATTTTTGCTTTTGGATTAGCTTTCTGTATTACTAGTGTCCCTTGCCATCACGCGAACCCACTCCGACGTCAGAGGTACTTTGTTTGTACGTCCACAAGTAAATATTTTAGTCCAACAGACCGGCGTACGGGTTGTAACTGCAACCTTCGTATTATTACACCGGATTTTTCAAACTGAGCGTTCTTATCCTTTCGGCCATGCTGACCACAACCTTATACTTAAGGAAAAATTGTCTATCCCATTTGTGAACTCGTCTAGTTACAAACCAAATGACTATGAATAAGCGTGCTAACTAATCACACAAAATGTATTCTCCCCGACGCACAAGCGAAAGATACAGAGATTAATTTTGAGCAATCTATTCGCTGATCGCCATTGTCGGGAACGTCGGCCTAAGGGAGAGGTAGGGACGGTCTATTTGTAATTAAAAGTTATTACTTGTGAATCTATTGGCTTGTCTTCAGGGTTCCTGGTGAGTTTACTGTCTCTTGTGGACGCCGTCTGTGGGTTGTTGAATGTTCGTTTTGTCATCGCTTGTTGGCATGTGCATATATTCTCAGATTGATGGTGTCATTATTATCAATGGCTTTGTGTTTTGTATAACATATTATAAAAGGTAGGTGGCCAACTGGCTTGTCTCTGTCAATGTATTCTCTGACTAGCTTTATTATCGCTATCATATCACTCTCTGACCAATTCAGTGTAACTCTGCCGTATCATTCTCATCTGACCAACTCAGCTTGTCTCTTTATACTGTTCTTTGACTAACTTCATTATCTCTGTCATAACATGCTTTAACTTCATTATCTCTGTCATGTCATTCTCTGAATACCTTCACTATCTCAGTCACATCAATCTCTGAATACTTTCATGATCTCAGTCATATCAGCCTCTGACTACCTTCACTATCCCAGTCATATCAATCTCAGACTATCTTTACTATCTCAATCATTTCATTCACTGACCAACTCCCTCACCTCTATAACCAACTGACCAACTCCATAAAGCGACCCTTAATATCCGGAGTCTGAAAATGTATAACGCAAGTAAGGTGAGTATTATAAAGTCAATTGCAAACATTCAGTGGCACGCGATACATGATGGTAGGAAACCTAACTTAAACAACCTATTTTATTTTATTTAATCACGCTTTCAAAATCATCAATTGGCTTCTGTTGTGCAGATCCTTTCCGCCATAATAAATCACTCTCTATCATAATTCACGTGACTTAATTATTGGTCTAAGCACAGATGTGGCGTATGTACATTATCAATCACTCCTTGAAAACACACACGCTGTGAACATCCCCGTTTCTACATCAATGATACATCTCCTTTAATA
>JACEFZ010009341.1:180000-237500 GCA_014155875.1 Cepaea nemoralis
GCAGTCCACTCTTGTAGACCAAAGGCATTTCACAACCCAGTAACATACTAGCAGTTATTCAAGTGTATTCTATCGAGCTTACACATATTAGTAATTTGGTATCGGTTAGTACGTGTATGCTGGTCTCCCTGGTGAAGGCATATTGACGTTGTTCGTAATCCCGTATACCCACGTGTGAAACACAGCTGCGCGAGATTCGGTAGCGCATAGAGTAGCTCTGGTTACTTACGAAGGTCGTTTAGAAAGAAATGGCACACTTTTTTCCGCATATCCTTTACAGGACATCGCTGTCAACATCAGCATCTTTCAGGTGGTTGTTGATTTCTTGGCAAGATTACGCTCAGTAGTTTGCCATTGCCTTCTGAGCGACCGGCTCACATACACGGTACGTTACCGACGCGGCTAACCGCCACCGATTCTCCCTCACGTCACGTTACTCACAAGAGTATACGGGATTACGGAGAAAGTCGCTAACTCCAAGGCCAGAGAGACCGGCAATGGCATACTACTGAACGTAAAACTTGCCAAGACATCAACAGCAGCTGAAGAACGCTAATGTTGACTGCAATATCCTGTCAAAAGATATGCGAAAAAAAAGTGCATGTTGTGTAATGTTGCGTTGTTCTAATACTCATACATAATATAACTGTTAATGTTACATTTCTGTTTGGTCACAAGAGTGTTAGCATTATAGTAGACGATAAAATCGAGCACAACATCATTATCAGTTTCTTCTTCTTCTTCTTCTTCTTCTTCTTCTTCTTCTTCTTCTTCTTCTTCTTCTTCTTCTTCTTCTTCTTCTTATTCTTATTCTTCTTCTTCTTCTTCTTCTTCTTCTTCTTCTTCTTCTTCTTCTTCTTCTTCTTCTTCTACTTCTTCTTCTTCTTCTTCTTCTTCTTCTTCTTCTTCTTCTTCTTCTTCTTCTTCTTCTTCTTGTGTATACACATTAACAAACGACAACACATAAATGACATTCTTGCTAACTCGCAGCACTGTCTACAATATGAAACTCTTTTACACCATTATATTGGCATCTTTTGAATGAGGCTCTGACTTGGTTTGCAAACATCACTCATTCATTAATATGGTCAAGTTCTATAAACCCATTCCAATTTAGCAGCCATGTAGCAATAGCATATGCGGTGTACTGGAAATAACCAGAGTCCTTCAGCAACTGTCATTCTTACCTAATAAGCCAGACTAGAAATAACACCTGAGCATTTCCCATCTGTTGTTAATGCTTATTGTCTACTCTAGTGTTTAACGAAGAAACATTTCAGTGTGGTCTTGTTTGTTGTAGACATGCACACAGACATCCAGCCGTATATTCCAAACTCCAAACTCCCAAACTCACTCTGAATATCCACGAGTCCACGCAGGCAAGAATGCACATACCGACACATACACACATAGAAACTAATTCAGCTCCATACACGTTAAAGCTTATACAAACACATCCAGCGAATACTGACGCACATTAAAATCACAGACAGACCGATCCATACACAAAAACATATGCACACTGACTCATGCACACATATTTCCCCATACCCACACATATACTCATATATTCTTGCAGGTGAGCATATACATACAAATAAATCAAACTACGTACACACTCCTAATCGAAAGATAACCATATAACACCCGAATCCATCCACCCACTCAGCCGCAAATAAACACATATTAACCCACATTGGCATAGTCTCGTCTACACAAAATGCCACGCACACTCACAAACACAAATATACACTCGAACAAACACTATCATCATTTAGCCAGTAACACTTAACTCCTCAAAGGAAAAAGGAGTTGAAGAGGCGACTTTTAAAGGGTTGATATGAAGAAATACGTGACCGAAATGGGATAATCCATGTAATATTCTCAAGGAATTGCATAAGTTGTGTCATTAACACTTTACATTTCGTCATCTGTCATTACTTTGTGTAAAACACTAGAATTATACGGAAGCCAACTTATTCCCGGCTTCAAATGTTCTGCTTTTGCCATAAAATTGTCCCCCATTATGTCTTCACTTAGCCTATGCAAAAAATAGTCTTTAATCATTTATAATCGCTCGTTATTGAACAGCAAATGTCTGAAAGATCTTTTTATGTTTACGCTACGTATTTTTTTTATTTTTATATTCTATCTAAAAAGCATGCTCAGCAAAAGAAACATAATGTCCCTCTGCGCCATAGGTAACCATTATAATCATCATCTTCATGATACTGTTCCTGCAAAATGACGTACATGTCCAAATCGTTAGATCTCGGGTCTTGTTATTCTGGTTCAATTGTATTGATGTTAATTATCGACGCTGTGGCTAAGGAACAGTGAACTTATTTCACACTCTGTGATATACCGAGTCCAGGGTTCGAAATCGGCTACAGACAATTTAAAAGACACTGCCTTGCCTTGATTTCGAAAGCATGGGCGTCGGTCGTTCAGAAAGCAAAGGTAAACTGCTAAACGTAAACATGGCTTAGTAAATAACGTAAAGCAAAAATAAAATGCTGGGGTCGATTGCGACGGCATGCAAAGAACATGCAACTAACTTTAACGTTACCGTATTATGGCTTCCAACATACTTTCTCTCGATCTGCCTCTGCATCGTCTACCCCTGATCTTTCGTTACAATGTTTTAATTGTTTCTCTTCTCATTGCGAGATCAACTGACACTGTTGCTTTATTCTTATAGTTGCACATAATGTTCTACTTCGAGTAGTCTTTTCCCGGCAATCGTTGTTAGTTGCTCTGGCAGATATGGTCTTAACAATATTCAAATTAAACAACACATTTACCATTCCCCCCCCCCCCCCCCCCAGGCTTTTCTAAATTATTTCGATTAAATTCGAAGATTCATTGCTATGCACCAAAAAAAAGGGTGCTTTATGACATTTCAATACTATAATGTCTCCACATTCGTAGGGCTACTCCCCGCCTAGGTTCGTGGACCTAAGGGAGTGCATTATTACCCCGGGATTACCAAAAGGATCTGCAATATCGACTGTGCTGTGCGACGTGTACACAAGCCAGATTGCAAGCATTGAAGCACCAGGAATTGGATGGATACTGACATTGGCATATGGCGTCCTTTTGAATAGGCAAGAAAGAGACAGGACTCAAATAGCGCAAGATTTGCAGGAGACAGTAAACAAAGTGATCGACTAGTGCAAAGAGATGGATGGTGTCATTAACCCAGATAAGGTGTCTATGTCATGGTGCTCTCTAGACAACAAGATTGTTAAGCTGACGTACCGGGCATATACATAAATGACAGAAATATTAATAGACAGCTTAGACTGAGATATATGTTAATCATCGTCGACAGAAGCCTGTCATTCAGGGGTCATATGGAGGTGTTGTTTTGAGATCTAAAAAGAGGCTTGGTTTGCTTAAGAGTATGATAGCAATGGATATATAGTGGTGTCCATACTATATCAGCATCTAATTCTCTCAGTAATCGACAGTTTATTTGGGTCTGTTCAGTGTCAAAGAGTCGGCTGTTGAAACTAGAGGGCATACCGAATGAAACTGTGCAGGTGATGCAGGCATGCACAAGGGACGCGCCAGTAGTGTGGATGCGATACATTCTAGCTTTACCCACGATTGCTGCAGGCTAAGTAATATCTCTGAGTGGCTGCAGACACGAAACACGCCCTTGCATGAAGCCCCGGACACAGTTGATGGCCACAGGCTTATAAGAGAAAAATCATGGATGGCTCAGGCAGAGGACACAATCAGAGAAGTGTGCATGCTTGAGAACACAGGGAGAGGAGAGGAGTGGGTCAGAATGTCAGAGAAATAGTCAGACCTGTACATGGTCATAATCACATTAGACCGGAAATGTAGTACTCGCACTCCTTGTCTATGTTTGATATCACGCATTACTATTTCACTATAAAGAGAACATATATGCGGTGGCAAAAGATCCTTATATCACTCTTTGCTTTATCTGCTCATAATTGTCCACTTTTTTTCTGATTTTAATTTCTGCTTTGCTACATGTTCACAATAAATGTTGTTCTGAGATGTTTCCAACCAATTTAAATATGTTCCATCATTGTTATCCTTTCATGTTTCATTTTATTAAATGTTTTGGTGAAATCTTTAAAGCTATAGTATAAGCGTTCCGTGTCGTAACTGATCTATTTAATATGTATATGTAATATATATATATATATATATATATATATATATATATATATATATATATATATATATATATATATATATATATAAATGTTTGCATATCCTTTTGCAGGACATTGCTGTTAACATCAGCATCTTTCAGCTGATTGTTGATTTCTTGGCAAGATTACGCTCAGTAGTTTGCTATTTCTTTCTGAGCGGCCGGCTCACATACTCCGTAAGTTACCGACGGGATTCGAACCACTGCTGATTCTCACCGTCGTCACGTTACTTACGAGAGTATACGAGATTACGGAGAAAAGCCGCTAACCTCTAGGCCAGGAAGCCGGCATATGTATATATATAGATACTTTTTTCACCAATTTCCATCTGTATTATCTCTCTTGTACTCATTATATCTGAGTAGGTGTTTTGGTGACATAATTCACGACAGACAGACAGACAAACAGAGTATTAAGCTCGTTCGAGACATACTATTTAAACACCTGTTTGAAACAATAGATACGTATATGCAATTGTGGCAATGCTTTAATACAACGTAATATATATTGTTATGTTTTCATACAATCGCTAGTTGTTGTTTGCCTATGGCAAATATGGTGCAGTCTAACTTCACATGTATTGAGAATTAATATGTTTGGTATTACTGTCATTATCTAGTGCGGGGGTTGTATTGTTGTTGTCTTGGTTGGGATCTATTTAGTTTATGTTTTAAATTATTAGGCATACAGCACTCGCCAATGTGTTTACTGAATATACGTGGTTGGATGGATAAGAGGACTCTCTCGTAAACTTCTTGTGCGATCACTGCGCGATAGTGGTATCCGTTCCTACACCGATCGGTTGGATGTAAATGTTGACTTCTGGTTGAGAAAGCAATGAAGAAGCCTGGTGTTTGGGCTGACCGCAAAGTCCTGCAAAGGACTTGTTATATATATATGACTTGTTATATATTGTAGACAGTCAAAATTTCTGGGCATGTGATGAGAAGAAATGAATTGGAGAACTTGGTGACAACTGGCAAGATCGATGGGAACAGACCAAGGAGAAGACCAAGAATTAAATACCTGGATCGCTTGGCTACGTGGCATGGTCGAGACAGAGACACGGAGCTGATCCACGACTCTGGTGATCGAGTGAGATGGCAAAACATGACCGCCCACGCTTATCGGCATGGCACGTGATGGATGGATAAATATTAATTATAAGATTATATATTATTATAAGGTTAATTAAAATATCTTGTGAGAAGTTAACTCTCAAACTGATTGCTCGAGTCAGAATAGAACAGCCGTGTCTTCAGAAGGAACGAACTGTAGTATGTCGTCACAACGGGATCTTTGGAAGTGAAGAGATGTGGGGGTTGGGTCGGGTGGGGGGGGGGGGGGGGGAGACCAAGAGAGAATATGCTGGACAGTTTAACTAAATAGTTTGGAGTTACACCAGTATCATCAATAATTGGCATAATTTTTTTTTTTTTTTTTACAAATATGACAAGTTTGGTGAGCGGGGTGAATATTTAATCCACAGATCTCGGTCTTTGTTATTCTGAATCAATTATATCGATGATATTCCTCCATTCACCGCTTTAGGCCATCCAGCCTGGGTTTTCTCTCGATCTGCCATTATTTCTTCTATCACTGATCTTGTCTTTCGTCACGATATTTACCAATGCTGCTTTTTCTCTTTACATAATTTACAGGTGCAAAGTTTGTCTCGTTCTTACAGTTCTGTATAATGTTCTACTTGTGTTAGCTTTTTCTGATTACATGTTATTAATTACTCTGACAGTCTATGATATTCGCCACATTAGTCTCAGAAAGTGGGAAGCTGAAAAGCTTTTCGTAATTTGTTCGTTCACATTTCAAAATTAACTGATATACAGAAAGATATGTTATATTTATGTATATTTATATAGCATTTCGCCGGTATCCGTGGCTAAGGTCTTGCGGACGCGATTCGTGAGGCCGCTTACCTGCGTTTGAAACACATCTGCGACCGATTTGGCAGCAGTCCCTGTCGCGTTGATAAAAAAAAATACATAACATTTCAGTACTTTCTTTCTGAGAATAAATGAAAGTGACTCATCACCTGGGATACTTTCTACCCTCTGGAGTATGAGCATGTTGCTCGCTTTAACATTCCATGGGAGGTTAACACTGAGATGGCAGCATGAATACGCCGCTTCCCAGGCTAAATTTCAGAATTTAATTTTTTTAAAAACATACCCACAAATAAATATTGTATAGCATGTGTATTCAGGCATACACATATATGGATCATCGCCAGAGTTCGTGCACCGGGCTAAAATTCTCCTTGTGTGAGCTATAGGCGGGGACTTGAATGCATATGGAAATATCCGTGAACAATGAAAATGAATTCCGGCGAAAACGAAAGCCGCCCTTCACAAGTCCCACGATGTTTCAGGCACGAAGTAGCATTATTCAGTCACGCACTCGTCACTATTGTGTAAACATATGAAAATTAGTATTTACACAATCAGAACAGAGCATCACCATAGAACCCCATGCAGCTGTCTCGATGGCACAATTTTCTGACGCCAATAAGCTGGCGGTAACACTAATCACAGACAGATCATAGACAGGTACAGGCAGGCGCCCCTTCTCTTGAAATAATACCGTCTATACCTGGCCATTTTAGAATAAATGGATTACAATAGGTAATAGCTGCATTTGATTTGTAGTAACAATATTCTTAATGCGTTACTGTAATAATCTGTGGCGCCTGTCTGTGATTTATGAATCAAATGATACCGTAATCCCCTGAAGGTTAAGATCAATTTCAGTTCCATGAAATTCTCTACGTGCGGTCCATTATTATGGTTATAGGTGGAGCCTAGAGTGCGCAAATGATCCAAAAACGTGAACTCTAGCACTTAAAGATGTTTTTATTCTATGTAAAATGACTCCTTTGTTTTCTATTATCTATACCGTATCCTGTCCCCGATATAATGTCCTGATCCATAGGTTTCTAAAATTTCATTTCTGCAATTCGTATGGGATATACGTCATATAATTTCATAATCATTATGAAAGAAATGTAAGGATCTGATCTTATATTACACAGAAATATTCCAAGAATAACGTGGACCAACAACAAGAAAAATACTGCTATGTTGCAATGTCTGAACATAAAAGACTATTGACGCATGAGCATCATGTTTCAGAAATAATGTCTCGGAATATAAATAAACATACGTGCATTGTTTGACGATCTTAGAAATAGAAGAATGAAGTAGAGGCTAGAGAACTCACTATACAGCACACAATTTGAAAGCTATAGTTACAGACGGGATTCGAAAACTTATCCAGTAACTATAGCTTTCATTTTTCATGTTGTCTAGTCCGTCCTCTAGTCTCTACTTCTATCGTCTATTTCTATGAGCGCCAAATAATACATGTATTTATTTGCTTGCTTGCTTGCTTGTGTTCGTTGGCTTGAGCTCCAACGCGAAGTCCTGTATGTCGGATGAAGGCATCCTGTTGTCCAACATCAGTGTGATGTCATACAGGACTTGAGGTTTGCGTGAGTATCCGTTGTCCCATGTCTGGCATATTGGTGTGCAGACTGGTGGTTCCTCGCCGTACAGGCAGACACTCTCCGACTTCGGAGGAATCGGCGATCCTACTGACCTTAGCCAGGACCCCGAAGAGACCTGTTGCCCAGGACGCTCGACGAGGACGCGTCAATAGGTCTTGGCCAGTATATAACCCGGCCCTGGTGCCTTGGAAACACCTCTGCGTCCCATGTATTTATTTGCTAACTGTTTTAATGGCCCAAAAGGGTTCCCCAATTGATATTAGTGTCTCTGAATAATGTGGCGATATTTAACGTTTTAATGAGTTGTGTGGAAAGAAAAGTGATGGAAGGAGTGTCTTCTGGAAAAAGAAGCAGGGGTTCACCAGCAGGAGGATGGAACATTGCTGAGAGCACTGGCATGGGAGTGTGAGAGGAAGGACAAAGGGCTACAGAAGGAACATATGTTATATCCGTCATGAGAGCGACGTTCTGCAAAGACTGGTTGTTTAGTGATAAAGAATTAATACTTATAACCCGGAACATGTATAACAGGGGCTTATTACACGTAACTGCTATATCTCGTTTTGATTCCGAGACAAGTTAAGACCACGGATGGGGTTATACCTCTCCATATCTGTATGGTGATAATGAATGAAAACTGAAAATGAAACGAAAGCTGTCTAAAAGAATCAACTAGCTGTCTTCTTCTTTTTCGTTACTCCTAAATGATTGTTTTGGACGTAAATGCGTTGCACCTGTTTATTCGCGCCTTTCGCCTAGATATCCGACATCTTCAGGCGTTTGTTGACCGGGTTAACCTTCCCAGATATCTGCAATCTGAATGGCTCAGAGGCGTCTCTGACTCGTGCAGACCTGGTTTGATTGATGAAGTGGACAGTGTGCCATTTTACAAATAATAAGTACATGGTATACTCTCCTCCTTGGGGAGCCGCAGTATCACGCCAGTTAGGTGGCAATGTTTTCCAATCCCCATCGATGTGGGAATGTGTATAACCGCCTGTATTTTCTTTTTCATATCCTATTTACAGGACATCGCTGTCAACACCAGCATTTTACTGCTGTTGTTGATGTCTTTGCAAATTTACGTTCATTAGTTTCTCCTGTATCCACCCGACCTAAATATGTATTCCGAAAAATTTTCTGGGAAATAAAGTCAGCCGGCATAATATTCTCCACGACAGCCGCCGCGTGTCGTTTGGTCTAAACATATGTGCCCTGCACTGTATACACACTACGACTCGTGGAAGACGACGGTTTATTAAGGGGGCTCCGTGGTCTCGAGGTATGGTGTCCGCCTCGAGTGCTGGAGGTCCCGGGTTCAAGCCCCCGTGATGACCGGGATTTTTTCTCGTGGACTTCTAGTAATAAAATTTCACCTGGTCTCTGTGTAGTGAGATCGGACGCTCGTGTGTATTGTTGCGCACGTAAAAAATCCCTTGGCAGTTGGAAATCGAAAAAGAGTAGCCTAACGGCGCTGCCCGGGCAGAATTTTGAGTTAAAAATCTACCCAACGTATTTCAGGATACTCGCCGGTGCTATGGAGTTCGTGCATTGAGCTGAGTTTCTCCAGACTCAGGTTTGAGCTAGGAGGAGAACGGAGCACTTATGGGTTGCACCCGTGTGCCGTGATGTTGATCCATCGATTAAACTAAACTAAACTAGACGGTTTAATAACTTACTTTTGTGTTCTTCCTTTTGATCCTCGAGTAGTAAGTAGATCGACCGTCAAGCCGTCTCCGTCTCGGAATGTGTATGTTTCGGCTGTTAAAAATCGTAACACGCAGACCGAATGCGCCGTGGCCCAGGTTAACTTTGAACACGAGAAAACATACTCACGAACGCACACTTATAACTTTAATTCTAGAATACGCACGTGTAGACTTTCGTCGATGCGGCGGAGTTATTGCAATGTGCCGAAATTCCACTTACTAGTCACAAAACATCTCTCAATATGTGAACATTGTTTTGAATCTTCCCTCGGGGGAGTCTACGTGGCGAAGTCCTTACCGTCTGCCTTGCGCAAGCGAAGGTTGTGGATTTAATTCCGGACTCAACAATTTGGCTTAATTGTACAACTTTCTCAGAGATTTATGAGGTTTATCACTGGAGCTACGGATGTAGTGCTCTGTGCGACGCTTTATGCAGGTCACTCTACGGAAAGAGACCGAACCATATGGTAATAAACCGTGTGCAATGAAATCGTTACTCTTGCTTTGCAACCTCTTTTAGACCTTTGTTTTAAATCCTCCCCCGACTGATGCTCTTACAGTATTAAAAAGTGTGATAATAAGCACAGTTTAGGAACCGCTGTCATAACCACTGCCACGATCTAACAGTGCATATCCGTGATGCTGTCACTGTGAACGGGACCGAGGTGTTGACAGATAAATAAGTCCATGAGATTGCTTCCTTGTTTAAAGCTGACTGCCGGTTATCAGAAAAAATAAACTCGCACAATCAAGCTAACCTTGACAAAGGAAACATATAAACATCGAAGTGTGGACAAGGTTTCAATGCAATGTGATTACTATACCTGCTACTGTCAATATTGTAATATAATCAAACCTGACAGCTTAAACTGAATTCTTTCCAGGTAATATCTCATGATAAATTATCCAAAGAGATGTGACTAATATAAACGTTTGATGATTCTGCTTACTGATTATCATTATTATTATTATTATTATTATTATTATTATTATTATTATTATTATTATCTCTAAACAGAGCACAGTTTCTCAACGTACTAATGCCACGCCCTGGATAGACTTGTTCGTGATTCAATAGATTATAAAGCTACAATTTTTCTCTGCGATAACGTAGTCAGTCTCACTCAGTTAGAAGCAAGATAGTTTATAGCCTTTGTAATACTGCACTCTGACGTGGATAGGCCTTAGGTTCATACCAGAATACGCTCAGCGTTGCCAGTAGTGGGTTGTGCTCAATATTTTAATATTGCCACAGTCAAGATTTTTTATGAGAAGAAATAAACGGGATAACTTAGTGACAACTTACAAGGTTGAGGGTAAAAGAGCAAAGGGAAAGCAGAGAGGTAATTATGGCTTGGCCATATGACATAATCGAGACCAAAACACAGAGGTGATCCACGACTCTGGTGTTAGCCTGACATTGCAAAATATTACCGCTCACACTTATCCGTAGGGCATATGTACCTGTGGGCACTGTTGGTTTGTCGAGACTCCTGTTCCACTTTTCACACGAGGCAGTGAGAGGCATTGTGTGTGATCTTCACATGCACAGGAACCGAGCGTAGTGGGGACGACTCGTTGCCGTGAAGTTGGAACCGCGACTAATGACTAATATCACAAACCCTACATCTATTGTCTGTCTGTCTGCCTGCCTGCCTGCCTGCCTGCCTGTCTGTATGTCTGTCTGTCTGTCTGTCTGCCTGCCTGCCTGCCTGCCTGCCTGTCTGTCTGTCCGTACATCATTATATGAGATGTATATATATGTCATTTGTTTTGGCGCATTGTAATATCTACACTACCTTCTGCTGCAGTATGTAAACAGCGTCATATATTTCACGGAGGAAGATCACGATATAAGAGTACAGATTTTAGAGAGGGCATACTACTCAAACGGGAGCATCGGTATCGAAGTGGCTAGTATACTCGCCTGTTGCTCCGGTGACCATGTGTTGAAAATCACTTCTAGGTCGGCATTATTTCTAATTCATTAACCTGCAACCCAAGGTCCACCAAGGCTACACTGGCTACCATAACGTGTCCTGGGAAGTAAAGGCGGCAGGTGTGAGTCTGATCACGTTGTCCATCCTGTGACGATTGGTCTACAAATTATTGGGCTAGCAGTGCATGCCCCACATGGCGTGACAATTTGTTCTTTCCTAGTTAGTTGCATGTCATTTTCCGTATGTCACAATCAATCCCAAATTTTATTGATTGTTTGTGATTTTCTAGTCATATTTTGTTTTCAGTAGTTTACCAATGTTTTCTGAGCATACCACATTGAAAATCAACGTAAAATAATCTGCTGCAAATTCGCATGGGAAAAAAACATGGGGACTGATACCCTGCAGAGATCATTGTTACATAAAGACTATGGAATTAGGCATTGCCTTGAGTTTGATTTATCAACGAGGATTCTTCTTACAATAAATTCAGCAACTAGGAACATAGCTATTATATGTACTTCGAAATCAATATGCAGATAATTTGAAACTGCATTTACTATCCCTAAGGCACAGAGGAAAGTCTCTGTATACTTATCATCATCACCATGTGGCATGCCACCTGGCGTAGGCGTTCATGACTCTCCACTGATCTCGGTCCTTGTTTTCTGAATAAACTCTGGTGATGATATTACTCCATACCATCGTCTCAATCCATCCACCATCATTTCTCTTGGTCTGCCTCTGCCTCTCTTCATATCGATCTTTCTAGTTGTCACGATGTTCTCTAATGCCTCTCTTCTCATCACATGACCAGTGACAGCTGTTTTTCTCTTTCTTATAATTGAATATAATGTTATAATTTCATTAGCCTCTTTCAGGAAATTGTAGTTAGTTACTCTGGCAGTCCACGGAATTCGCAACATTCGAGTCAGAAACCGTATAGTACACACACAAAGTTAGGCGCTAATCCTTTACAGAACGTGACAGTCAACTCCAGCATTTTTTACTGTTTGTGATGTTTGGCAAGTCTACGTTCAGTAGTTTGCCATTGCTTTCTGAACGACCGACATTCACACCTGCATGAAACCAGCGCACGGTGGTCTGCTTAAAAATCGACCGCATCTGTGTTTCGAACGCGTTGTGCGGGATTGTGAATAATGTCCGCAACCACATGGCCATACCACCGGCTCTAGTACACAAACAGAGACTCAACTCCATCTATGCGCCGGCTCTAGTACACAAACAGAGACTCAACTCCATCTATGCCCCGGCTCTAGTACACAAACAGAGACTCAACTCCATCTATGCGCCGGCTCTAGTACACAAACAGAGACTCAACTCCATCTATGCGCCGGCTCTAGTACACAAACAGAGACTCAACTCCATCTATGCGCCGGCTCTAGTACACAAACAGAGACTCAACTCCATCTATGCCCCGGCTCTAGTACACAAACAGAGACTCAACTCCATCTATGCGACACGTTTTGAACATTTTGAAATAATCATTTTCATCACCACATCTATCATAACAGCAAATGCGTATGTAAAGTAATGATCAAAACCGATATAGAAAACCGGTTGACGGATGTGAAATATCACTATGGTTATAATTATGACCTTAAATGTATATCACATAATGCTGAAATTAACTGCTTTTGTAAACATTAGTTGTAACGGATGTTTAATGCATGTTGTGTTTGACTATATTTTCAGGTGACATCTACGCTGCTGACTGCGAACTGGTCAGTGACCACTCATCTTCTGCTCCATAAAACGGTAGACGACTAATGCTCTGGCGAGTGATTTGAAGAATTCTAACATCGTGTATGGTCTCTTGATATACGAAGACTGAGAACCACTGATCGGGAGGATGTAAATAAACAATCTTATCGTCTGATTCATTAGCACACACAGAACCCGCTGAACGTCTCTTGATTCATTGAGAAACAAACAAGGTGACTGGTATCCTGCGGAGATCATTGTTACGTAAAGAATATGGAATCAAACCCGACATATACCTTGTGTTTGAATTATCAACGAGGAGTCTTCTTACAATAAATTCAGCAACTAGGAACATAGCTAGTGCATGTACTTAGTAGTCAACGATTGTTACAATCTACTTGCAATGTGTAACTAGACAAACTGTTTATTGGATGTATAAATACAGTTTCTAATTTAAATTAAGTGTCTTATTTGAAAGACACGCATCGTGTCCTAGAAACGGTCATACCTATGTTATTGCAACAACGGTATTTCACTTACGGATGGAGTTATAACTATCTACAGTTCATTGATGAACTATGATTGTGTATGTTTATCTGCATGCGTTTCTTCAGGATTCATTATTATTTTATATTACTAATGTAAATATACTATAAGTGCCAAGATGCGATCTGGAGTTATAAATAGAAATCTACAGGTATGCGTTTATTGACACACTGTCTAAGCCAATTCAAACTTTATCTGACCTACTTTAGCTGCCGCAAGTGGATTACTACCATCGTTACTTAAGTGAATTATTGCCCTATTGGTAATGACACCAAGTGATTGACATGAAGTTTCCGAACCCAGACAATGTTTATATACCTGTATAACACTGAAGCAAAAGAAATGCCGCCCCAACACTGGGATTGATCTACTGATTTTGTCGAAAGATTGTAGTGCTTAAATATATTTTCATAGGGAGGAAAATACAATTCCCTTTGCTGAGAGATGTTTGATGTAGCAGTTTTGAAATTTACGAGACAGTAACAAGTTTTACTTTTAGTGCGGCTGTTCAAGTGATAATTAAGTTTTCAGTTTGTGAAATAGGCCCTTCTGTGATATAGGTTCTGCTTTATGGATGAGAAAAGTTTTTGTATAGTTAAGTATACAAACATATGTTCACAGAATATGGTACAAGTTTAACGTGTGTTTAGTTTTCATACAAATACACACACATTATGGTATTCTTTACATAGGACGGACAACACGCCAATATACTTTTAAAACCTTTAAATATATGGCATATTACAATAATACTCCGTGACGTTATGGTTTTGTGCACACATCTGTGACTATAAGATCCTGTTTACAAACATTATTTTATAAACATGTGCGGACACTATATAGAACAGTATACCAAGTCCTTATGTTGTATGGGCCAATGTACAAACATGTGATCATACGATGCGGAAGAGTGTTTACACGTATGCGTATATGTTCTGGAATAAGTCACTAACATGTAAAAGTAGATTATGGTATCATTTAAATGCTAGCATCTCTGCGATCAATCAGCATACAGCGTGTGAAATAAAACAAACAGCTAGCAAGAAATTCAGACGCAGATAGGGAGTCATGGATATCAACAGAAAAGAAGATAACACAGTCTGGACGAAAGCTAACCAGCTGAAGAATATGTAGTTTCTGCATTTTCGGAGTACCATATTGCATAGAGCGTGACTGCTTGTTCTTAGTTTTCAAAGTGTCGGCTTTTCCAACACATCTCAATGACTGTCATCAGGGAGCTTAACCTCATGGTGAACACCACCTATGGGGATACAGCATACACCGAGGATAAGAGTGACGACTCGCTTTTGGCACTGTTTATTCTGTGGGGTATAATCTTACCTCTCGTTGCCATCATCGGGCTGGTGGGCAACATCCTTACCATCATAGTGCTGTGGCGGCGGGAAATGCATTCAACGACAATACTCTACCTGCGAGGACTTGTCATCACCGACACGGGTATTCTGATTGGTTCTGTGATAACTCTGACTCCTATCAGGTATGTTGGGCTCTAACTATGTACATGAGTATCTTGTTTTGGTGTTAACAAATGTGGAGGGAGCCACGGCAGGGTTGTGGCTAGACGCTGGCATGCCGTACTGGTGCTCGTGGGTTCGGTACTCATCAGGGCGGGTATGAATGTTTTTTCCCTTCCATTTACCTTTGCTCCAAGGTCAGATCAGCCTAAAATGGGTTCCAGTGGGTGAAGGAAGTGTCTTGGGTGGTAAAGGCCGCCAGCTTGAAACAGACCACATCACCCACTGGTATAGACAAATATGGGTCTAGAACTATGTGCCAGTGCGCCTTGGGTGTGTGCAGGGGACCTTTGCCTTTCATGGCACAGGAAGGATTATACACATTCAGTGGACACAGTAAGCAATAGGTAGTGGCTACTATTGTTGATAATGATAAGGAAGATGATGATGATGATGATGATGATGATGTTGATGATAATGATGATGACTATGATTATGATTATGATGATGATTATTATGATGATGATGACACCAATGCTGGTGAGTTGTCTACTATTGGCAGCTCACAATAAGTGGTAATAAAGCAATTCTCAGAATTAGTCATGTAAAAGAAACACGTGTAAAAAAAAATACAAAAGACGGACAGAAAGACAAATGAGGCAATTCTCTACGAAGCAGATGTAATAGATACTATTATTAGAAGTGTCAAAGTAGACACTTTTCCATATTTTGAACACGTTGTATGGAGTAATAAAGATGAGAACTACGTGGCACTAGCCAGACTAGATTTGAGCAAGAAAGAAATCACATATTATAGGTAGTAATAAATGTAAAAACTATATGACACTTGACAGAATAGATGTGCGTCACAAGAAATCACATTTTATAGGTAGTAATAAACTTAAGCCGGTCTCCCTGGCTAAAGGATAAACGACTTTCTCCGTAATCCAGTATATCCACGTAGGGTAACGTAGCTGCGCGAGATTCGGTAGCGGATCGCGTCGCGTTGGTTACTTACGGGGGTATGTGAGCCGGTCGCTCAGAAAGCAATGGCAAACTACTGAGCATAATCATGCCAAGAAATCAACAACAGCGGTAAAATGCAGGTGTTGACCGCGATGTCTGTAAATAGGATATGCGAAAATAAATAAATAAATAAATAAATAAATAAACTTAACAGCTACAAGACATTTGGCAGGTTAGATAAGATTGAGAAAAAAATTGCATAAAAGTTACATTAAAAATCTTGAAAAGCCATAAAGAATAATATAACAACATAAACTAAATAGACAACCCCTATTCATGTCATGACTCATACTGGATGCATTGTGCTATTCTCGCCTTGCGTTGGTTTTCATACAATTGTATGAGTGCCCGTCTTTTAGAAAGCAGTGGCAAACTTCTGAACGCACACTTGTTAAGAAATAACAAACAACCAACAACAACATTCTGGCGTTTATTACAGTGTCCTGTAAATATTGCAAACAACAATTTTCATTTCGACAGAGGACACTTTGTAGTTTTGAATTTTAAAAAACAAAAAACAAAACAACACTGTCATATGCTATGCCAGGGGGCTACATTTAACTCTAAAAATTGTTCAAAAGCTCTACATTCTTCTGCACCTGTTGTTTCAAGGTGAATGATGCTTGTCGCTACGGATCTGAAGATGTACTAGAGACGAGATTTCTAGACAAAGCAATATTTGATAACTTTGATCGAGGAAGCTTCGCTGATGATGGAACTACTAACAACTTTCTGAACTTTGATGTATTTGATGTAGTAATAAAATGCTGCTTGCAGCCATGTTCCCAGCGTTTATGGACAGGTTCTGAAGGCAGAAGAACTTAAAGTGCAATTCCTTTAACTTTCTGAACTCCTCACTGAGCATTAATGAATAACTTTTTCCGCATTTGAAATTAGCGTGTCCATATCATGATAGTCCCAGCATATTTCTTCAGCAATCTGTGCTATGCAAATTAGGTGCACCACTTTTGAATGCATTATTCTCCTCAGACCTTTAGGCTTTTTAAAGCATATATGAAGCTGCATCTCTTGCTATAAACAGAGCATTTTGTCTCTTCATCCCATCTAGCCACAGAAGGCTAATGATACTGTCGATCAGCTTCGCAATAATCGAGTAATTAGTCCTCTCCAACATTTCAAAGAAAGGAGGCAAGTTTCTCTAGGTCGATCTTATCTGACAATCCCAGAAACAACATTAGCTAAGTAACTCTGTTAACGTCAGTGTTTCTTCAGTGAGAATTCATGTCTTGTTGTCGACAAAACGAAATCATAACTTATTTCACACGCCTTGGTACCAAGCAATCACATATTTCGTCATAGTGTTGTTTAACTGAAGAAGAGCTGATTGGTATACACTTCTCCAAAAAAATCCTTAAATGCTGGGTATAGAGCATTTGTAAATGGATATCAGCAGATATCGTTATTTCAATCAATCCCTTGGAAAACAATTCTGTTTTACTTAGCATGGAGGATGGTGATTTCTGGAACGGCGTTTCGAGCCACCCTGCTCTTGTGTTATGAGATGTTGCAGTGTTGTTACATATGCAACTTCTGATCAAAAACGTTTACTTCGCACACTATACACAATATTATTTCACCATATGTACTAAAAGGTTGCTTTCAGTACTCCCGCACAACTTCTCTTACCTTACTATGATGTGTCATCTGAGATGTCCTCTTGCTATAGTTATGTACACGTTCAGCTAAAATGAAGGTAGATAACTATCCCCTCACTTAAGTGTAATACCTTTTCGGAGGTCAGCATGGGAGGATGGATAAGCTCGCTCGGTCTTAAATATCCGGTGTGCTGATATCGAGGTAGCTGATTCATCCTCTAGACCGGTCAGTTGGACTAAATTCTTGACTTCTCGTCTTTGAATTGGGGATGCAAATTACTAGTAACCCTGAAGTCGTAGTGGGTTTGCGTGATGGCGAGGGATACTGGTAATAGGGAAAGCTAATCCACATGCGCTTGCTTCCTGGCCTAGAGGTTTGCGACTTTTCTCCGTAATCTCGTATACTCTCGTAAGTAACGTGACGATGGCGAGAATCAGCAGTGGTTCGAATCGCGTCGGTAACTTACGGGGTATGTGAGCCGGCCACTCAGAAAGCAATGGCAAACTACTGCGCGTAATCTTGCCGAGAAATCAACAATCAGCTGAAAGATGCTGATGTTGACAGCGATGTCCTGTAAAAGGATATGCAAACATATTAATCTACATGCAACCATCATCCCAGAGCACTAAACGTAGTAGCACGTGTATGGACTACGCTTGAGTTTAAAGCGATCGAACCACACCCCCCCCCCCCTCCCCTCAAAAAAAAGTTGTTTTTTTTTTAAAATCTACAATACTTTATTTATAAATGAACCGTACCTCCTAGCTGAAACAAAACATGTCTTATAAGGTCAGACAAACTCTTCCTCTTGGCATGTAAATTTCACAACATTTAGTTTTGAAGGAGTAATGTGGATAAAAAGGCTATAATATAACCTAAAAGTGACCATATTATATATAACCTAACGTAACATATAGAAATGATGGAATATGACATCATCCTTAAAAACCGAAAAATGCACATGCTTGAGCACTAAACATCATCTATTACATCAAGAGTTTGACAAATATACTTAACTGATTCAATGCTAATGGATAATATATCGGCAAATGTGACTCGCATTTGGACAGAAGGACGGTATATCGGCATACTATGGTCATCGTGTCATTTGTTTTGATAACAAAGGCCAAGCGTGGTTGGCTGCGATGCGAGTGATGGCGGCAGCAAACTGTCAGCAGCGCCATCTATGTCTTCTATACGAGGGGCTGGACATGTCTGTTTTTGAGTATGTGATGGCGATCCTGACTCTCAGTCGTAAGCAGATAGAAAAGATGGAAAGGATACAGAACGAAGCTATGCGTATTATTCATGGATGTACAAGATATACAGCATGCAGGGCGATGCACTACCTTCTTGATTTTCTAACCATTGAAGACAGAATACAAATTTGCAGAGCACGTACTTACCTCAGAGTTAACGCAAACACACAACATCCACTGCATAGTGAAATTACGAAGGTGAAGGGCAGCAGATTAAAAAGAGGAAGGCCGTGGATGGGTCAAACAGAAGACATTCTTCAGTAGGTGTGTTCACTTGAGGAATTTGAACCTGGCGAGGAGTGGGTAAAAGTGCCAACAGTTTTCTGTAAGTCTTTTTCTGTTTGCATACAACTATACAGAAGATGCAAACAAGAAAATCCAGCTGCTGTGGAGACGGAAATACAAGCGTTGATTTTCGAGAATTCGTTAGACAGTGATGCTGTCAATTACACAGATGGGTCGGTCGTCCGACATGTAGAAGCTCCTGGACCTTTACGGCTCAGGCAGGGGGGGGGGGGGGAGAGAGAGAGAGAGAGAGAGAGAGAGAGAGAGAGAGAGAGAGAGAGAGAGAGAGAGAGAATTGTGAAGGAGAACTCTGGTGCTTTTGTCGAGACCACAAGTAGCCTGACTATGGAAGTCATGGTAGTAAGTAAAGTAAAGCAATAACATGGCGCGAGACCCAGTCATTCACAAGGGCATGTTTCCTTAGCGACTCAATGAACATGCTCAAGAGTATAGAGATGGGGTGGATCCGAAGAGAGTGGTTGCTGTCTCTGGATCGGTCTCGGCTGGCAAAGATTAGTTTCATCTTCGTACCAGGGCATGCGGGAGTACAAGGAAATGAACGGGCTGACAAGCTCGCAGGTAAGGTAATATGAAGGGAGGACGGGCAATGGACCACGCTGACCATCTGAATGCTCTACGAGAATTAAGACTTTTGCGAGAACTAAGTGATGACTGTGAATCTACAACCATGGCCAGACTGAAGGAACTGCAAATTAAGAGAGGTGTGGCCAAACAAGAACACTACACAAGAAGCCAAAGATGATTGATAAACCAACACAGAACTGGCGTCGTTAGCCGCTACACGCTGCGGGATTTGCTGAGGAGGGGATCCGAGCACTTATGGACTGAATGGTTCTATGTGCAATGAGGATGATCTGTCTCTACTAACTAACTTTCTGATTTGCTGGTTTTTAATATCTCTGCATTGTCATAAGCCACCCAAAGTCAGACTTTTGTTGCTTAGTTCCCATTGATGTTGATTATAAAGCCAAGCTATTCAAAGTGTGTCAGGTTCTACATTTATTCGGAAAATAAATAAATCACACAAAATGAAATCAGAAGAGGACAGCTGGAGGGGAGGAGAGGTAAGTGAAGACCAAGAGAGATGGCAGACAGTTTTACATCATAACATGTGGGAACATTAGTTTCAGAAATGACTGGTAGCACACGAGACAGAGAGCTATTGACAGACTTGATCACGAAGGCCACTCGGCATGGACTTGAAGAAGAAGATGAAGAAGGAGGAGAAGAAGGATGTGTAGGACGAGGAGTAAGATGATGAAAAGGAGGGGAACGAGAATAATGAGAAGGAGGAGGAGAAAGGGAGGATGAAAAGGAGAAGACGGAGAAGGAGGATAAGAAGGAGTTGGAGAAAGAGGAGAAGGAGGAGGAGAAGGCGAGGGAGAAGGAGAGAAAGAAGAATGTACTTCTATTTAGGATTCATTGAATATGAAGACGGGAGTAGGAAATCTGTAGATGTGAATTGGAAATTTATATACACTGTATTAAAATTGTTCAGTACATCTGTCAAGACCCACCTAGTCTCTATTCATATGGCTAAGAATAATGTTCGTTATGTCTCTTACACGTTTTATCGAGAGAGATGCTGCTATGTAAAAAAAAAAAAAACAAGATGTCTAGTATCATCATCATCATCATCTCCATCATCATAGTATTGATCATGATCTTTAGCAAGGGCGGTCATGGTTAGCCATCTCAAACAATCGACAGAGTCCTGCATCTGGTCAGTTTTCTTGTCATGATTTTGCAATGTGACAAGCCATCCAGATATTTTTCGTTTACCTTCTCCTGGCTCATGCCCCATAAAGTTTGCCATTTATCATAAACTGATCAAAATTATTTCTCCTCATACCAGTTCAAAAATAAATTGAATGTTTATGTGTAATTTCACTAATCAATTTTCGTTTAATTCTTGAAGACCTGTCTTTAAAAACAATGCACTGTCTCCTTTGCTTTACTGGCCATCCACGATATTCTTTGCATTTTGCTCCGAAATCTTCATATCCACTGTTATTAAATGTTTCTCAGCTTGTCTGTTTATTATATATGTTTCATATACATATAACAGCGCATATTCTATATAACACTTAAGCACTCTGCTATTCAGTGCAGCTGACAGTATTTTATTGTTAAATATGTTTTTCATGTTGCGAATGTCTGCCTTTGCCATCGTGATGTTTGTTCTAATCTCTGCAAGGCATCTTCCATCAGATGTTATTACTGTTCCAAGATAGCTGTACCTATTCACCGGTTTAAGAATGTCTCTAATTCCCTTGATGTTATTTTTGGTATTTTTATTTTCTTCTTGGAGATTTGTTTTCTTACAATTTAATTGTAACACTAGTTTTGCATATCTTCTTCTTCTTCTTCTTCTTCTTCTTCTTCTTCTTCTTCTTCTTCTTCTTCTTCTTCTTCTTCTTCTTCTTCTTCTGCTTCTTCTTCTTCTTCTTCTTCTTTTTCTTCTTCTTCTTCTTCTTCTTCTTCTTCTTCTTCTTCTTCTTCTTCTTCTATAATCGTTGGCTAAGTGTTTTCATTCATTACGCGGTTTCATTCGGCATAGATTTTCATAATACGAAACAGTTTACCTATGCGATCCACTGCAATGTTGACTTAGTCATCGTGTGCAAACACTGGCTAACTCATAAGCCCTGGTGTTTTAAACCGTTACGAATAAGAATACACCAACCTCAAGTGGATATGGATGATGGCCTACAGACTAGAAACTAGATGCATTGTGCAGATGATACATTTTGTCTATGTTTAATGAGAATATTGTGTAAAATAACACAATGCAAACACAAACATGCACTTACGTGTGTGTTTGTGTGTGTGTGTATATATAAATATATATATATATATATATATATATATATATATATATATGTGTGTGTGTGTGTGTGTGTGTGTGTGTGTGTGTTACAATTAGTTCTACAACTATTGCTACTACTAAAATAACAACTACTACTACTATTAATTCATCTTCTTTGTCTTTTAGTTCAGTGTTGTCCCATTTCCCCTGTTTAGCTCGCAGGGTGAGGTTATGGATAGATGTCCAAAACATTCTCTAGTTCTTACTTTTAAACAACATATGTCTGGACTTTTAAGAATTCACATAATAACAAACATTATGGGACATAAGAAGTTACAATAACCACTGAGATATAGCTGGCTAATTTAACAATCGAATGAGACAGATGTAGTCAGTAAACATTGAATTCCATGTCTCTAGCAAGGGTTTTAAACTGTTTGAGTCATAGTTCAGTGACAAACTGCATTATAAGTGTGGTACTTCCGTGGGATAATTAATTAACATTGTTGCTGTTGTTTGATATTTACTCTAACATTTTCAGTAGCAGAATTTTAGAAATGCTCCTTTAGGTGATAAAAATGTGTATACATCCAGTTTTTACAGTATTAACTTACTAAGTCCACTGTTGCTTTAAACCCAGTTTATTCTAGGAAGTTATTAGTTTGGTGTCTTTTGATCAAGAAAGGTATTTAGTCTAAGACGGGGGCATGGGGAGTGTACGTCAGCCCCACATGACGCATAAGGCCCGCGAAATCATTTGGTCTGGCCCTGCCAAAGCAACAGCAGGACGGACTCGTAGATTCAACTATATTGGGATATTTATAAACAATCACCAATCAGTCTTGTAGCAACATCATCAATGCCAGCTAATATCAACCGCCTCGCCGAAGAGAAGCAGTTCCAGACATCACTTAAATGTTTGACTAAATATAGCATGCTAATTTTTAATTTGACATATTTTGTTTGACGCGGGAATGACATTATAAATATTTGTATCGCCCTTTGTAGAAAAATAACTTCCCCTCTCCTGAACTAAAGTAGTAACAGTATAATACGCCATTAAAATAGCTAAGAGTGAAGTGTGCGGTTTATGACTTTAATTATAACTGCAACTAAAACACGTGTCATTTAACTTCCGCCGGAATCTGTGTCACTGGAATATGGCTTCATAATAAGAACGAGGGTTGTCGCGACATCGAACTGGCTGCCATTCTTGTCTGTCGTCCCTGTGTGAGAGCGGCACAGTGCTAACACGGACATCAGAAAATGTTCTAGGGAGTAAGACCAATTGATGTAGTATTTACAAAATTGCCCATCAAGTACTGATTTGTCTACACAAATATGGCGTTAGCATCACTTACACAATAAACCAGCTGATGTGTAAAATTGTTCTTTATCTTTTACTGTTACTAAGAATTATGATTATCAATCAATCAATCATATGCCATGCCGGAAAGCGTGGGCGGTCATGATTCGCCATTTCACTCGATCACCAGAGTCGTGGATCAGCTCAGTGTTCCTGTCTCGTCCATGCCATGTGGCCAAGCCATCCGGGTATTTTCCTCTCGGTCTTCCTATGATTATACTGGGGGGGGGGGGGGGGAAATGTTGTTCTTTACCTTTTACTGTTAGTAGGAACTATGATTATCTGGGGGAAATGCCTTGTTTTTGAGAAAAGAAAACAGTAACGACGAGCACTGTCCACTTTATCTCATGTATGGCATGGCCTCGTAAATATGAAGTCCTAATACTTCACTCCAAAGCTACGGTGGATCGCACAGATCACAAACGTGTTTGCTCCAGCGACGATCCCCACATAACCCCAAGAGTGTCCGAGACAACTTCACCCCTAAACCGGAAAACGGAGTCCAGAAACCAACCCACGACCTTCGGGCGATAGCGCGCTCCTTTATGGTCTGGTTGTCCTGGGTTGAAACCCTAATTGAGAAGTGTGGTTATTTTCGTGCCTACATAACTCCAGGATCGACACATCCTTGTATGAAGTATATCAGAGAATTTTCTGGAGAGTTAGAGCCGGCATATGTGACACTGACCACATCATTCATCGAATCAATCAATCATGTGCCATGCCGGAAAGCGTGGGCTGTCAGGACTCGCCATTTCACTCGATCACCAGAGTCAAGGATCAGCTCAATGTTCCTGTCTCGACCATGCCATGTGGCCAAGCCATCCAGTTATTTACTTCTCAGTCTTCCCCTTGGTCTGTTCCCTTCAATCTTGCCAGTTGTCACCAAGTTCTCCAATTAATTTCTTCTCATAACATGTCCAAAACATTTTGACTGTCTACGTATAATTTCTCTAATAAATTTACTATTTTCATTTGCCTCCTGTTATACTTGGTCATTGGTTTTTCTGTCTGTCCATGGTATTCTTTGCATTTTCCTCAGAAACCACATTTCTGCAGCCAACAGATGTTTTTCTTCTTGACTGCTCATTGTCCAAGTTTCACATCCATACAAAAGAACAGCTCTATGTAGCACCTTAACACTTTTTTTCTCGTTTCAATTGTCATCTTTTTATTGGTGAGTATGTAATTTCATCTTGCTGAAGGCTACCTTCGTCATGGCGATTCTTGTTCTAATCTCTTCAAGGCATCTCCCATCAGATGTTATTACTGTTCCGAGATAATTGTACCGATTCACTTGTTGAAGAATATTACCATTTATTTGTATATTACATTGTGGTATTTCGTTCTTCCTAGTGACGACCATAATCTGTCTTTTTACAAATTAATTCTAACCCCAGTTGTTCACAGTGTGCAACAACCGCATCTACTAATTGTTGCAGATCCTGCTCATTGTCTGCAATCAATACTGTATCATCTGCATATCTAATGTTATTTATGTTTCCATTTGTTGATTCCATTTATATCTTCTACATTTCTGAAAATATTTTCACTATATAGGGAAAAAACATCTGGAGACATTACACAAACCTGCCTAACACCTCTCTTAATAGGCTGATATTTTACCACTTCATTAGCAATCCTTATGGCAGCTTGTTGTTTCCAATATGTTTTTTTTAATAAGTCTAATGTCCTTCCCATCAATTTGTAGATCTGCAAGCATATCTACTATATTGACATGTCTTACTCTATCGAAAGCCTTTGTGTAGTCAATAAAGGAATGCTGTACATCTTTGTTTACTTCTATAGAACCTTCAATAACTGATCGCAGCATATACGGCATTCACTGTACCCTTTCCTTCTACAAACCCACATTGTTTTTCCCCTATTTCAGGTTGTATTTTCTGCCTCACTCTTTGCATGGTTAATTCGTAGCAAAATCTTTGTGATGTGACTCATTATGCTAATTGTTCTATGTTGATCACATTCCAAGGCTCCTGATTTCTTTGGGATTGTAATAAATACAGAATTACATAATTCATGCATCGAATGTCCATTGGTATAATAATATAGTACATTAGTATAATAATTCACAATTTACATGTTTGTCTGTCTTTATATCAGCAGCCTGCAAGCCCCTCCCCTCCCTCCCCTTATATGTACCTTGGTCCCTGTTTTCCGACACAATGAGTTGGCTTCTGCCTCGCCCCTCCCCTCCCTCCCCTTATATGTACCTTGGTCCCTGTTTTCCGACACAATGAGTTGGCTTCTGCCTCGCATGACTAAATGACATAGCCGGTTATGACAAGAGGAATTTTTTGCGTGTCTTCCTTTCCGTTGTGTTCCTTTGAAGTTGTTGTTTTACCTTATTGCTTCCGTGAACGATTATTGCTTGTTCGTTGATTACTTCCTTTTGTTGGGGTTTCTGTCTTTGAAGCATTTACGATGTGCGGAAATAATTTGTGTTTGCTGTTTTGATATTATGTAGGGATATTGTATTTTATACTCCAGCAGGGCATTGCCACAAGCAGTCTAGGTCAATTGTTCTCTGCTTCTGGTTATATTTATTAACCTCTAATATCTAGGTCTTTCAAACCAAGTTTCTTTTACTTCTTTAATGTGGCTGGTATTATTTATAATGCTACATGTGTATGTATGTCATGGTATGTTGTTAAATACCATTCTTCCTACACTGATCCATTCTTCCTAAACTGATCCATTCAGAAAGTAACTTCTTTCAAATGACGAACTGTCCGTCCTAATAAATAACAGTTGTTTACTAGTTTGTTATTTTCAATTGCAACGCACCATATTCTAAAGAACAGCGCTTCTTAAGCAACCGTCGTGTGAAATACACAGTCGCACATATCTTCTTTAAGTGAATTACGTTACACTGTTTGTCAATTAGTGGCTCAGTACACCTGACTTCAACAAGCAGTGTTCCGGATTTTCTTTTCCTAGCCTTTGACTGTCCCAAGTCTACCTACAAGGCCACAGGTTTGTGTCTCTCTTCGTCTGCTTCCTATCCCATGACCTGCCCGACATGGGAGACTCTACCAGCAGCTGCGCTACCGTCGGCACATCGCACGTTGTTATTGGAACAAGCAAGCTTCTCTACCACTTTAAGGCGGAAACACAACAGAGGGGATTTACACTTATTATGTTTCACCTAATTGTAATATGTATTCTTAGTACTTTTTTGTTCTTGAACTTCCAGTGCTCTGATGACGAAATAGCGGGTTAGTTTCCAACACTCGTCAGTTTAGACTTAAACGTTGATTGATTTCTTTTGTTCAGGAGCAATGGCAAACTACATAAAGGTAAATTTGCCTGGAAAATCGACCTGGGGTAGGGGTTGATCTCAAAGTACTGCAATCTTCATGCATTTTAATACCAAAGTGGGGGTGTAGCACAGACATTCGATACAACAACATGAGTCGCCAGTAAGAAAAGTTTTAGAACCACTGTTCTATTACCCGCTGACCCTATCAGTGGTAAACACTTTTATGTGCATGCCGACAAGGTCAGCGGTTCTCACTTTCCTTTGTCTGAAGACACCGATTAGTAGTTAACAATGAATACACACTCCAATGTGTTTTTCTTCTTCTTCTTCTTCTTCTTCTTCTTCTTCTTTCGTTCGCTTGAAATATGTCTATAACTGCAATGTTGTCTCTTGTATGAATCTAAGTCTTTCTTAGTTCACTCAGCGGTCCATAGTGTTTTGCTCATATGTGCTGTATTCTTAATGTTTCGCCATCTTTGAAGGAACAATTGAAGAGGTTTTAAATATATAATGGGCTTTTGTGAATTATGCCTCGATAAACACTAGTTTAATTGAATATTAAATCACAATGATGCACACATTGATTGCTAGAGAAATAATTCTGCGTTTCTGGATGATAAGGACTTGATGGCTGGACAGTATTTCTAAAGATAAAGCTAATTTTGAGCCGGTGCATTAGCGTAGTTGATAGAGACCACATGAAATCGTAGCTACCTATTCATCCGTGCATTCAGGCCTACAAAATGTTATGGCGCCTTGAAACCATTACAATTATAAACAACGCCTCCATAGAAGGTTGAACAAGGTGGAAAGTTGTTTTTTTCTACATATCGGATCGGAACACTTTATATACCAAAATGAACTGCAGGAATCAGCTTCGGTACACCTATTACTTAAAAGTGTAGCAGATCCTGCTAGACATCTAAAACCGGAAACGTCAGCTAGACTGGTTCACATCATAATAAGGTGGAACAACATCAAAGGGAATACATATTACAGTTATATGAAACAGAAGATCGCCAGCTGGAACTAAATGTTACATGCTCAAACACAACAACATATCTTCTAAATGTGATTCACCATCATCATCATCAGGTGCCGTGCCAGCTGAAGTAAGCATTCATGGCTCTCCACAGATCTCGGTCTTTGGTGTTCTGGATCAACTCTGCTGATGGCATTGCTCCATGCACCGTCTCACTCCATCCAGCATCATTTCTCTTGGTCTGCCTCTGCCTCTCTTCCCCTCCATCTTTCCAGTTGTCGCGATGTTCTCCACTGCCTCTCTCTCATTACATGACCGAAGAAAGCTGTTTGTCTCTTTCTTATTGTTGTATATAATGTTCTAGTTTCATTAGCCTGTTTCAGGCTGTCGTCGTTAGTTACTTTGGCAGTCCAAGGAATCCGCAACATTCGTCTCAGGAACTACATCTCTGTTGCTTCTAATTTCATTTTAATGTGTTCATTTACATTCCAAGATTCACTGCCATACAGAAAAACTGGTTCTACATAGCATTTCAGTACTCTGTTTCTTACATTCAGTGACAGTGAATTATTGCACAAGATACTCTTCATTTTCTGAAATGTGGCTATTGCTTGCCCTATTCTGCTCCTAATCTCTGTTTTACATCTTCCATCTGATGTTATAAATGCCCTTAGGTATTTAAAATTATCCACTTGGTTAAGAATGTTCCCTTTATTTCTATGTCACATCTTGGTGTCACCCTTTTCTTTGTCTGGTGTCACCTGTGGCTCATGACTGTCCCTACTCGACGAGAATGCCCGAAGACAGCCATTAACGTCGTTCACTAGCTCTGAAATATGTTTTGCCATGAAGTCTTATGAAGATAATGTGTGGTTTCCCCTTGTCTTCCACATCCACATGGTGGTCTTATACCTCTGCCTTTGACAGCCATTTCTGACTGTAAGGACAAGTGAGTGCCCTGCTCTGCTCAGCTACAGAGTTGTCCACTTATTCCGGTGGATATTCGGTCCCCAGGGCTGCGTTAGCCACACCGTAGTGTGTTTCCATCCTCTACCACGGGAAGGTGCAGTTGGGAATTTCCCTTCCTAAAGTTATGGTCTATGACCAAAAATATCCAGTACTTTTAGAAGACAATGTTCATTGCTTTGGCCATATTACACATCACAGCGGTTTGTAAAGAACAGTGATGAAAGACACGGTGTGAGTCGAAGAAAAAGATGTCACAGCCGCACTAAGATACACACGGGATATTGAAGACACCTTGAGCATAGAAATGCATAGACCAGTCAAATTGGCACGGGACTGATCATCTTTTCGGCTGACCGTGACAAGAGCTACGTTGCGCAGAATGTTGTATGAAGATGATGGATCAGCGTACATGATGACGTATGCTGATTCGTTATTGCTTCCCAGTGATATGCGTTCGGAATGGTTTGTTGTGTAAGTCGTGTTGCTTACTGTTTGTACTGACTAGATAACAGACAGAGAAGTATAACTCTTGAAGTCATAGATATTTTATTTTATAGAAGTATGCCGAAAATTCGTTGGACAGACAAAATGAGCAATCTGGACATTTGTGTGGAGACTAAGTGGCAAATCCAACTTATCACAAACATCAGCAAGAAGCGGTCATTGTTCTTTGGCCACATTTTGAGAAGACAAAAACTGGAACATGCTGTGACCACCGAAAAGATATGTGGGAAAAGAGATAGAGGAAACAGCGAGAGACAATTATTGACATTTTGGTGCCATGGCATGGAACTGAGTCAACACGTGAATTAATCCATGCTGTCGGAGATTGCAGTTTGGGGAGAAGTATGATGACCCACTCCAGCCAGCATGGTGTTTAATTGCTAATAATGATTTGTTTGGGGGTTCGCTCGCTGTTAAACTCAAGCGTAGTCTGAACATGTGCTACTACTTCTACTACCGTGGGCTGAGGTTTCCGTGTAGATTAGCTTTCCCTATTACCGATTTCCCTCGCCATCAGGCCAACCCACTGCGATTTTTGAGGTACTTGTACATCCTCAAGTTAATGGACGAGAAGTCAACATTTTAGTCCAACTTACCGGTGCATAGCTTAAAACCGCTACCTAGGCTTCAGCACACCGGATGTTTAAGAGCGAGTGCTCTTATCCATTCGGCCATGCTGACCTCCGATGATGATGATGATGATGATGATGATGATGATGATGATGATGATGATGATGATGATGATGATGATGATGATGATGATGAAATAAAAATATAATACAGGTAGTCAGGCGAATATCACGTAAACTAATACCGATTTAAGAACCCTCCGTACCCCCTAAATGTACTATATTTATCTTGATGAATACAAGAACATGGGGTCAGATTTTTCAGTGCATATTACAAGTGAATAAAAGAAATACCGAACTACGGCTTACTTGTTCCCTGTTTATGTCTGTAAGACAAAACAGCCCTAATAAATTTTGCTAACAGCTACAATGACACTTATTATGCTTGACACTGCAAATCATGTTAATGGGATCTCCCACACAAAAGCCAGAAAATTAGCGTGGCAGGTTAAACGCCCCAGTTGTAACACTTCGAAAACAAACTACTTCCTTCTGCATGGGTGCATGTCTCTGTTGAAAAAACTAGTGCCACTAACCATTTTGTCATAATGATTGTGCGATAGTCATTAAGAAAGAAATGCACCACATCGTTTTTCTCAGCTGATAATGAAGATAACGCATAACATTTTGTACACTTCATATATGACATGTGCGGATGGTGTGCACGAGATTGCAACCCAACCAGCCAAATAATATGGCTGCCCTAAACCGCTGAATTGGAGAGTGTTAGCAACTTGCGTTATAAACACCGAGTTGTGATAGAATTTCTCGTAGGAGAGAAGGAAATTGTTGTGAACATTCACACGCGTCTATTTAATGTGTATGGAAGATATGCAGTCAAAAGGAGTATAGAGAGTCACTGGATTCAGAGAATCATAGAATCAGGCAGTGGAGATATGGAGCTGCTTAATCGGCCGCGCTGTGTACGTCATGCCACAGCCACCAGGGCAGAAATGTTGAAATGCGCCGAGGGCATTATTCTCACTAATCGGAGAATCACTACTCAACAGCCGACTTTACAGCTGTCAGTCAGCAATGGTTATGCAATGCAGTTATAAAAACTGAATTGTTGGAGGGTTTAAATGCTGATGGGGAGGACATTTTGGCTAAGATCTTTACTTGTGACGAAATCTGGGTACATCGCTGGGTAACATAGGAAGTCACTGGGGTGAAATCATTCGCAATCACCATAAAGAAATAAACTATTGTCAACTCCTTCAGCTGGAAAGGTGATGAATATTGTCTTTTGGGACATTGAAGGACAGTGATTCTTGTGGATATTTTGCCTAGAGGAGAGACAATCAATTAGCAGCTTATATTAAGACATTGAAATAACTCAAACAACGTTTTCGCAGAGTCCGGCAGCACAAGAATCCAGCAGACCTGCTTCTCCTTCATAACAATGCTCGCCCTCATTCAAGTCTGGCAACGCAGAAGCAACCACAACATTTGGACAGATTGTTCTACCTCATTCACCATATAGTCCCAATTTGGCACCCTCTAATTTTCATCTAATTGGCCCACTTAAAGATGCACTCCATGGGACAAGGTTTGAAGATGATGGAGGGTCATTCATGCAGCGAAGAAATGGCTACATGATCCAGACAAACTCTAGTACGGGCAAGTAATACATGCACTTGTTTCACACTGGCATAAAATCATACAAGTTGATGGGGATTATGTTGAGTACTACCGGTGTTTACATGATATATCCATGGATAATATGCATACATTTCATACTTTTTGAATAAACAGCTCCTGAGAAAAACGATATGATGTACTACCTTCTGAAAGGCCCGTCGTATATTCACATTAAGTACTTCTTCGCTTATCAAATGCTCATCTGTTTCAGTTAGTTCTCTCTCTCTCTCTCTCTCTCTCTCTCTCTCTCTCTCTCTCTCTCTCTCTCTCTCTCTCTCTCTCTGTATGTGTTTGTGTATGCGCATGCATGTGCGTGTTTTTGTGTGTCTGTGTGTGTAATATCCCCCTCCACCGTTCCTCCAATGGAACCCTCCTCAACCAATAGGACATAAAGTACTCCAATTGTTTGCCATCTTCTGAAAGTCCCCCACACCCACAACATATGACTCATCTCGGTCTCCAATTCCCTTTCTATTTCTTTTGCCATCAGGTTGCAGGGATAGGACTTTATAGATACTATATGAACAGGCTTTCTTGTCGATTAATAAAATGTTTTGCATATCCTTTACAGGACATCGCTGTCAACATCAGCATCTTTCAGCTATATGTTGATTTCTTGGCAAGATTACGCTCAGTAGTTTGCCATTGCTTTCTGAGCGGCCGGCTCAGTTATCCCGCAAGTCACCAGCGGGGATCGATCCGCTCCCAGCTCTCGCCCCGCTACGAGACTCTGCGTGATAAACGGGATTACGGAGAAAGTGGTGTATCCCCTCGGCCAGAGAGACCGGCTTCTTGTTGATTACTGAACCAAAATTACGTTGCATACCTTGTTGTTAAACTGCTTCCATTGAAGCAGTACTTGTACTTGTAAAGTCCAAGTACTTGTAATTTAGGTCCCCAAGTCAAGGACGATAAGTTAACTGTTTCGTCTAATTGCCGGTGTGGGGGTTGAACCCTTTACATGGGCATCAGATTACAGGACGAATACTAACCCTGTAACCCGCGATCCATGTGGTAAGTGGCAATTAAAGAGAGTTGGCCTGGGACTGGCTACCTCAGTCCTTAGCTACATAATCCACCCAATCATGAAAATGCCTACAAAGGGCGTGGCTTGATGTGGTTGAGTTCCTATGCTTCATAGGTCGGTGAAAGAGGCAGCGAGGGAAGATTGTTTACGCGGCATAGAATAATATCGACTCCCGGATATACATTATGATGGTTGTGTCGAGGTGTGGAGAAACATGATCGCCCAAGTCAGCTGGCAAAGCACATAATAACGTTGATGTGAACATTATGAAAAATAATGATCCATGTCACGGATGTGTGAAATCATTATAAAAAATAATTATCTTATGGTGTTCGTGTGAGCGTCACATCTTCCCGCCGCACAGTTATGTAGTGAAATTGGCCAGAACATTTGAGCATGCAAATTTGGAGAAAGTACTTGTAACAGCTACCAGCAACGTTATGTTATGATGAATAACAACATGGCACATCGGACATTCCCGTGCGTGCTCAGTGCTCCGATGCAACAGCCATCTCAAAATATTGCTGCGCACTGTTCCGATGTGGTGTTTATTATTGTTTTCTTTTTTTAAATTTTGAACTCGAGCGTAATCCATGCTAGACTGATGAGCTAGTTTTCCCTATTACCAGTGTCCCTCGCCACCAGGTGAACCTACTCCGACTTCTCTTGGCCTCGAAGGCCGCAATAACGTGGTTGATCCGGCTTCACTGCTGGTATAGTTGGGCTAGAGTCTGAGTATCGTCAGTATGCGCCATAAAAGTCCGTAGGGCATTGATTATACGAGCACTGTCCGTGCCACCTGTAAAGGATTTGTGCAGTCTTTTTTAACTGAATTGCAATGTCGTCCCATTAACGTCCAGTTATGAGACACCGGGGGACCGCTTTAGAGTAGTGGCTAGACGCTCGTATGGCGGGCTGGTGGTCATAGGTTTCATGGTGGTGGTGGTGGTGGTGGTAGTGGTGTTGGTGGTGGTAGAAAGTGGTGGTGGTGAAAGTGTGGCGGTGGTAATGATGTTGTGGTAGTGGTAGTAGCGCTGTTGGCGGTAGTAGTGGTGATAGCGTTTGTGGTGGTGGTATTGGTGATTGTTGTGGTATTGGTGTAGTGGTGGTAGTGGTGGCAGTGGTAGTGGTGGGGTGGTAGTGGTAATATTAGTAGTCGGCAAGCTGCTTAACCTTTCTGACACATCTTTCTCTTTTTTTCTTCACCTCTTTTGCTGAGTATCTTCGCACATAAATTAATTTATCTTCTGCTAACATGAACCATAAGTTTCCTGTTAATTTTCATAACCATGTGATGATTAGTTTGATTTAGTCAAGCTTGTAACTGTCAGCAACTCGGTATTGTTTTATTTTTTATGTGTTTTCTGTGGAGAAGATTCTGCTTCATTAAACATTATCCACAATCTCCCGTGTGCTCATTATTTCATTACTCTTCTTCTTCTTCTTCTTCTTCTTCTTCTTCTTCTTCTTCTTCTTCTTCTTCTTCTTCTTCTTCTTCTAGTGAATTATGTGCGGGGTTGGTGGTTATGTCTGTCCTCAGTTCTCTGTCTCGTGTGCTACCAATCAATTCTGATACCGATGTTCTTCCTTGTCATGATGTCAACTGTCCATCATCTTCTCGCTTGATCACCTCTTGCCTCTCCTCCCCTCCAGTTTTCTCGTTGAGACGATATACTCCAGCTTCCCCCATTTCATGACATGCCCAAAGAATGTCTACTGACATCTTCTGATGCGAGTAACCAATTATCTTTGTGAACTAACCAGTTAAGATATCTTCATTGCTCTTTCTAATCGTCTATGTTGTTATCAATATTCTATAAAACCATATTTCCGTAGCTTCCACATAATTCATAGCATTCTCATCTATACAAAACATGGAAACTTCTACAACTAATGGATACTGAAATTTTTTTTAAAATCCAACAAATAAGCAGCATTCTAATATATACATAACAGGAAATTCTACAACGGATACACATTACAACACAAAAGTAAACCAGCACTCTCATCCATACAAAACATACATCAGTCTACATCGGGTGAACATTTAAACCTAACAGTAAACAATCATTCTCTTCTATACAAAAGAGCAGGTCATGTCAACTTTTCCATACGTAGATTTGTTTGTTTGTCCCGATGTGTGATTTGACGTTGTTCATTCATGTAAAAGCATTGGGTTAATTATATCTTCTGGCTAGCCTAGCGAAACACGAGAGTGAAATTATCAATATCAACGCAGGTTCCTTGTCTCTGCAAGCGAAATCACTAGTACAAATTCTTTAGAAGCTTCGTAGACTTCAGGGACTGGACGACATGAAAACACATCCTGACAATACTAATATTTAAAACCTAGTGTTGATTATTGTTGGTGCCGTGGTAGGGTAATGGCTAGACGCCCTAGTACCAGCTGGGTGATCGTGTGTTCAAATCTGCATAGGGGACAGATCTTTTTAACTGAACGACGTTTTCAGATGGTCCAGTCTAAAACAGAGACCAAATGTCTTGGGAAGTAAAGGTCGCCGGCTTGATATTGACCACATCAGCCATCCAGTGACCATTGGTCTATTAAGTGGGTGTCTATACCCACACGCCTGATGATCCTTTAAGCGTGCTAACGGGGCCTTTACTTTGGTCTAGTGATCACTGTGTTAGTTAATTCGAGTTTAACCGTTAGCCGACCATGGTTCCGTTAGCTGAAACAGAACCAAACATAGATTCGCACCATAATAAGTATGATGTGTCATTACGAGTTAATTAATCAGCGGAATACATTTGCTTCTTGCTGTATGGCAGTGAGTCAATTGCTCTGAACAGGGGCCGAGGTGTTGTTCAACATACGTGGAGACACACAGATGGTTGAGATAAATGAGTTGTGATGACAAATGGGTTGTGAAGACAAATGAGTGGTGCAGACAAATAGTTGGTGGAGATAAATAGATGGTGGAGATATATAAATAGGGTAATAGGAAATATATAACGTTTTATATGTTTTTATGAATAAACAGACAAATAGACATACACTTCAAATATCTACAACGCAAACAATAGAATAAAGGCATGCAGTGGGGAAAAGAACGACAGACAGACAGACAGACAGACAGACAGACAGACAGACAGACAAACGGGCGGGCGGGCGGGCGGGCGGACGGAAGGGCGGGCGGGCGGGCGGGCGGGCAGGCAGGCAGGCAGGCAACATTAACAAAACTTTCGCGGGTGAAGGAATCAAGGAAAGCAAAAGAGATATTTTATGCAACTCTAATACTGATAATTACTGTGTAAAAAATTGTTCCGTTTTGTATTGTTCTTTTTTTATAATCCATGTCTGTGAAGACTGTTCCTGCAGCATTATTTTTGCTTACTGTCAGCTGTGCCAGCTATTTTCATCCAATAATGTGTTCTCTAATGTCAGTCTGTGTTGTATATACTCGAAAAGTGTCATTTTGTGTTTCTCTCGCCCTCAGTTGTCTTATATGTTCATAAAGTTCTTTTTTTTTCTTTTCTCTAATCCACAGCTGTGTTATCTGCTTATAAACTGCTTTATTTTTTTTCTCTCTTCCAAAGCTGTGTTATATGCCCATAAACTGTTTATTTTTCTCTTATCCACCATTGTTGTATGCTCATAAACTTCTGTTTTTCTCTCTCATCCACAACTGTGTTATATCCTCATAAAGTGATGTTTTTTTCCATTATGAACCTGTATTAGATGCTCTTACTGTGCTGTTTCTATTCTCATCCACAGCTGTGTTATATGCTCAAAGAGCGCTGTTATTTTCTCTTATACACGACTGCCATGAAGTGTTTATTTGTTCTCATCTACAGCTGTATCAACCATATTCATACAGCCATGTTTTTATTATTTCTTTCACAGCAGTGACGTCTATGTTCGTAAAGTGTTGTGCTTTTCTTTTGTTTCCCTCTCTTTCACACGTGTACCAAATATATTGATAATGTGTTATTTTCCCCCTCTCATTCACAGCTGTGCCAACTATGTTCACTCGGACGCCCTGGAATACTTTCGGAGTCACATATATCCCGTTATCCACACACCTGGATACTACATCATCATGACATTACAACAATGCAACGTGTGGATTACGGTTTCGGTGTCCATTGAGCGCTACATCGCCATCTGTCATCCATTTAGGGCCGCTCGCCTTATCACTAGGAAGAAGACTTTCATCGTTCTCACTGCCATTGTTATCATCTCCCTCATCTACAATATTCCTCATCTGTTTGCCACCAGAGCTGTCCCCTGTGAAGAATCGGCAAATGTCACCACTCCTGCAGAAATGAAAGTAACGGTTGCCAACAACGCTGGGGATTTGTATGGTTTGCTGTTGTCTTCAACTCAGCCAACTTCTCTTTCTGCCAGCACAACTCTTTCGACACCTGCTCCAGCATCATTTTGTTTGGAAGTGATTACTACTGACTTTAGTAAGACGGAACTGTACATCACTTACCGCACCGTTATGTATAGCATCATCATCTATGTGATTCCTTTTATGGCCCTTCTAATCATCAATAGTTTTCTCATCAAAGAATTGATGGCGATGCAACAGCGGCGTTCAGGTACAAACATTCACGATGAGAACGAAGCCAACCTCAGCATGGTTTTGGTTTTGATCGTTATTGTCTTCATTTTCTGCCAGACGCCGGGTTTGATCTCACAGTTTGATCTGATCCACAACGGTGCATTTATCTATTGGCTAGCTATCAGTAATCTTCTGTTCACGACAAATTCAGCAGTTAACTTCTTGATTTATACCGCTTTCGGTAGAAAGTTCAGGCGGGTTTTGATGCGTGTATTTCGACACATCTTTCAGAAAAACCGAAGACAGTCTCAGTCCAGCTGCCGCACGTCTCAATACACAAATGGAGACGTTGAAACTAGCCAGTTAGATACCCAGTGCTCTTCGCTTCGACTCATTAATTGTTATAAAAAGAAGAGCAAAGCAAACGGAAGCGCTAGTGAAAGCATGCCGTTGAACACATTACGAGATGCACAAACATCGACTTCAAATGGTATTTTGCGAAAGATGAGACATAACAACGGAACAAAACAAATATGTTATACAAATACAGACGAGAGCAATGAAATGAACACATTGACCAGTGCTACAACTATCGATTCCGGGTCTCTCGCAGGGAGCAAGACAACATCTATTGCGATATGCAATGTCTTAAACAGAAAAACCCCACAGGCAATGGAAAGCGGGGTCGGAAATTGTGAGGATACCAAGACAATGGTGTGTTCGCACATAGGCGACGAACACACAACTTCGACAAAGGCAAGATATGTGTAGTGATCATTTTGCTAGCACAAGTACATGCTGACAGACATTTTGATATTTATTTTATAATAAAGTATTTATTCACATTGTGAGGTATGATCAACAAAGACAATCTATCGCGAAACACCACTAGTCTATGATATGACTACGAGTTCTTCAGCAACCAAACAATTTATATACATTGTCTTGATTCAAATGTCTGCCCTAGTTCAGTTTTCTCATCGGGAGCGTTAGCTTAGTTGATAACAAACCGCCTAGATAATGTCTGATGTCACTAGCTAAAGTGAGAGAAGCATTGCTCTCACGTCTATGAAATGTGCTGGTCCTGTTACATAACCATAGCAGGAAACTGCTACGGGACACATCTTTTTCCCAGCTCTCTCGTTCGTTAATTGGACGGGAATGAAAAAAAATACAACCAAACCTAGAACGGCACAAACTAAAAGAGAAGTGTAGAAATTCGAGCATAAAGACATACAACAATAAAGAAAGACAGACAGAATTATGAAACGAGAAAGTTAATAATAAAATATGCAATCACTGTTAATGTTGTCGCAGGCCTTATTCCGTGGATTCCTGGCATATCTGAGTGGGGACAGACAGAACAACATATAGAATGCAACCTAAAGCCTGTGATTTGTTCGTGCATTCTGAACTTGAATGTTGTGTCTTTGTGAGAGAGCCGCGGCTCTGTGTGGCACAAATGTACCTGTTTATATGTAAGTTGCTCTTACTACGGCAATATAGTTGATGTGTTCACAGATATTTTTTGTCTTCGGTAAACATTATCTCACAGTTTATTACCCACCGTATTTATGATGACTTGTTTACATACAGACCAGGAAGTTTTCTGGCTCATTGATGTGTTACAGCTGATGACGTAATCTCTCACTATATTATTTATTTCTTGTGGTTGTTGTATTTATAACTGCCTATACTTGTACATAAAGAGCGTATGATTGGATAACTGTATGACATCAACCACATAACAACAGCGATATGATAATAAATTATTTGCTTCGATTATCAGCGTTCTCAGAGTTCCAGTTGTTGTGAACAGTTCTTGATGATAAAACATATTATTGAAGTAAGCTAATTTAACAGTTTCAGTTCCAAACACAAACATGATTGACGAAAACTTGTAAAATGGGGTGTGTGTCATAGTTATGACTAAAACCTTGTTAATATTGTAAAATACATGTTATATTATGTAACGGAATGTGAGGTTATTTGTATAGAATATATGTCTTTTGCGTCTAGGGGTATCTAGAGGGTCCTCTATTCTAGATATTAGAAATGATGAAATGATACATGGTGCTCTTCCTTGCTGAATTCTCCAGGAACTAGACTTATGGCTCTGTTTCTCATAAGGATGAGACTAGATAGAATTGATCACAGTTTAATTCACCTTAAGAAGACTAATCACCTGGAGAAGATATGGAGTCAGGTCAGTTGTCTTAGCCTTGAAGGGAATAAGATCCTCTATCTGGAGTAATAGGCCAAGTGCGTTCGACCTCCCTACATTAACTCTCACAGTTCTTAAATAAACCAGTGACATATATCACCACAATACCATTACGTTGTAACAACCTTCACAAGACAGTACGAACAACTCTTAGTTCTAACTATAGCTTTTAATATCGACTTCATGGTGAGTTATGTTGCACTCTAACATCTCTGCACTCCTAAATCAACAAAACATAATAACAAAATAAACCATCATCAAACAATACGCTGTGCCTAATCAGATTCAACAACCCATTTACCACCCAGCCAATCAATACCAATATCTGGAATGATTGTACATCATTAAAGCACATAATACATGTAAGCAACTAAACTTCATTAACCACATATGTAGTCCATTTAACTTGTATAGGTTGTTGATTTGATCAGTCTCTTAACTAAATCCTTTTGATCGGAAAAATTCTGCAACTCAACCATGAGGTACTGTCACCCAACACAGAGCTTGATAAACAAACTGTACCTAAGCTCTTTGATACACACATAATCTGACTGAACTATACAGTCTCTTCTATAAGCTTTCCATCGATGAAGGGGGGGGGGGGGAGTTTCATCTCCTTCTTTATGGACCGTACAAATGAATCTGTCACTGTCTAATCGCTTCCTCTGACTGAATCATCTATAAGACCTGGGGATGCTGGAATATTGCGTTGTAATACAGTTGCGGGGGGGGGGGCATAACTGATAGACGTAGGCACTGTCTAATAATTCTCCCGCTATGCGTTGATGTAGATACACGATGATGAATTATGTCGGCTTCTTCCTTTGGGCCCTCTTCCCTTGTAGAGGATTTGAGAGTGACGTGAATCTGCATTTGAAATGGTATTTCTACCAATGGCTGTTTAACTCTCATGATTTGAGCTCATGGAGTCGGGACTAGGTAAACATTCTGTAATGTTGGTTGTAGTTATTTGAGCGGCAAATCCAGTTTCGTGTAACGGTCCTGCTCTTCGTCGACGGCAAAGGTAGGATCCAAAACAGGTCTTGTATGCTGTGGATGCAATTCAGGAGTGTCGTCTCTGTTTCAGCCACCTATGGAAGCTGTTCTTGCAACCTTTTACATGTAATTTTGAGTATTACCCGTCCGGAGCTTTGCAGACGAAATGAGTGGGTTAAGGATATCCACTTTTCTGTACTAGCTTTGTTTTAAGCTGCACAGCACACGTAATCTCTTCCCTAGGTAATTAGTTGCACATAGGACAACTACTGCCGTTTACTCTTCAATTATGTAATATCCTTGAGATCGGAAAGTTCCAGGGGGATAACTAATATTTGACTTCAAGTTGTCGTTGGCAATTCTAAGACGAGTGGGTTCCCTTGTCTAGGGCAATCTGTGATGACGTCCCCAGCATTTATTTTTCATAATTTGTCTGGTTTCTTTCAGCACACCCTAGTATGTAGGTCTTTCTTCTCTGGGTTTTCCAAATCATAGCATGGGCCTGATTCAATCTGTTTCCCATACTATATAGAGCCACTGTTGTTGTACTCTATTTTCTCGGCCACTGTTTTTCTCTATTTTCTAGGCCAAAGTTTTTCTCTCTTCAGTGCCTTTAAGATGAAAAAAATGAACAAACGATATACATATTTGACATCGTATCAATTGTCATTGGAACAAACACACACATTGGCACCTTGCCGTCTTGACAGACGATAGTTTGTGCTTTAAAAAGACATAATAACTTTTGACTATGGCGGTAGCGAGTGTGACTGATAAGGCCAATTTGCGCTGTAAATGTCCGTTCACAGTGGGTGCATGTGAACACGTGGTCATTTCCACCATCATGCACCATCTTACGTCTCAAACGCTTGGTGTGTGACTTTTCTGCAATAATTTTCTCCTTTGACTTTATTCCATTTCTGATATTTGCCCTCCATGCAACACGTTCAGCGGCGACTTGCTCCCAATGTGCATTATCAATGCCTGTATCAATCATGTCCCGCTTACACACATCTTTGTATCGTAGTAGAGGCCGACCCTGAGATCTCTTACCCGTCTGTAATTCACCAAAAAAGATATCCTTTGGTATTCTACCATCATCCATCCTCCTAAGATGTCCTATCCATCTAAGTCTACGAAGACTGAGCATGGAATAAACTGTCACACAACCTGATCTTTCCAATACTTCAGTATTTGTGATTTTGTCTTGCCACTTAATACCAAGAATTCTTCGCAGACACCGCATATGAAAGCTGTTTAAATTGTTCTCTTGGTGTGAGTAAGTTGTCCAGGTTTCACTGCCATAGAGAAGAGTACTAAGGACACAGGCTTGATAGACAAGGACTTTTGTTTTGGCAGTAAGCTTCCTGTTCTCCCAGACTCTTTTTCTTAACCTGTTCATTGTTGTTGCTGCCTTACCAATCCGGATGTTGATTTCCTGATCTAGGGATAATTTGCTATTTACCACTGATCCTAGATATGTAAAATGGTCTACTATCTCTAGTTCGGCGTCGTCAATAAAGATTGATGGTACCCCATGTGCACCTTGTGACATAATCTGTGTCTTCTTTTTGCTAATTGTTAAACCAAATTCAGAACAAGCATTGGAGAATGCAGATATTAGACATTGCAATTCTTCCTCAGAGTGGGTCGTAACTGCAGCATCATCTGCAAAAAGCAACTCTCTGATCAGTACCCTCCTAATTTTGGTCTTAGCCTTCAATCTCTGAGCATTGTAGAGGCCGCCATCTGAGCGTGAGTGAATGTATATACCACCATCCTGATCACGAAATGCATATTTCAGTAGAAGTGAAAAGTATATTCCAAAGAGGGTGGGAGCTAGTACACAACCTTGCTTAACTCCACTCTTGATTTCAAATTCTTCAGAAGTTGCACCATCAAACTTGATTATACCCTTCATGCCTGTGTGGAACGATTCCACAATGGACAGAAGAGTTGGTGGGCAGCCAATCTTCTTTAGTGCCTTGAACAGACCCTCACGACTGACCAAATCAAATGCCTTTGTGAGGTCGATGAAGGCAATAAACAGTGGTTGATTCTGTTCACGGCATTTTTCTTGCATTTGTCGCAATGAGAATATCATATCAGTGGTAGACCGGTTCTGTCGAAAGCCACACTGTGATTCGGGGTAGACTTGATCTCCTAGGACTTGAAGTCTGCGCAGAACAATTCTGGCAAATACTTTTCCAACAATACACAGAAGTGAGATACCCCTATAGTTGTTGCAGTCGCTCCGATCACCCTTGTTCTTGTACAGTGTTATGATGCTTGAATCTTTGAAATCCTGTGGGACTTGTCCTTCACGCCAGCATAGCTCTATTAGCTGGTGGATCTGTACAGTGAGTGTGTCTTGCCCACTCCTGATAACCTCTATTGGAATCCCATCCTTACCTGGAGCCTTGCCAGATGCAAGTTCATTTATAGCACACTTAACTTCTGTTATGGTGGGAAGTGTGTCCAGGTGGTCAAGAGTTGGTAGAGCCTCTATGGCGTTGAGGGCATCATCCGCTAGTTTGGTCTCACTTGAGTAAAGCTCCAAATAGTGCTCTACCCATCTGTCCATCTGCTGTTTCTTATCAGTGATGACTTCTCCAGTCAAGGTTTTCAATGGTGCACTTCTTTTGATCACTGGACCACAGGCTTTCTTTATTCCTTCATACATGCTTCTTATGTCTCCCTTATCACTTGCGATTTTAATGGACTCACATAACTTGATCCAATAATCATTTGCACACTGCCTGGCAGCCTTTTGCACATCCTTCCTAGCTTGCCTTAGCTCACTCAGAGTGTTACGCGTTGGTCTTTCCTTGTTTCTTAAGAGAGCTTTCTTCTTCTTATCAATCAAGGGCTGCAGAGTCTCGCTGTTGGCCGCAAACCAGTCCTGCCTCTTATGATCCACAGTGCCGTAAACCCCTACGGCAGTTTTATAAAGAGTTTCCTTAATTTGACCCCACTTTTCATTTACTGTACAATTTTCTGGTGCATCAGTGAAAGCGTCTTCAAGTTGCTGTTGAAACTGAAAGTACTTTTCAGGATCATGAGTGTTAATAATATTAATCCTGGGGCTAGATTTGTGTTTAGCTGTGTAGATTCTCTTTGGTCTCAGTCTAACCCTTGCAACAACCAAAGAATGATCCGTATCACAGTCAGCACTGTGGTAACTACGAGTCAATGATATATGGTTCAGATTTTGTCTCCGTGTGATGATGAAGTCCAGCTGGTGCCAATGGCCGGATCTTGGATGTTTCCATGTGACCTTATGCATCTCTTTTGTTTTAAAAAAAGAGTTTGTAATACATAGGTCATTACTGGTGCAATGCTCCAGCAGCCTTTGCCCATTTTCATTCATGCGACCGATGTTGTATTTTCCAAGGCACACTGGCCATGAACTCGAGTCCTTGCCCACACGAGCATTGAAATCACCGAGCATATAAATGTAGTCAGATTTTGGAACTGCCTTGATCACGGAGTCTAACTCCTCATAGAACAAATCCTTCACATCATCAGAGGAATCGAGTGTCGGTGCATATGCAGTAATAATGGTGGCAAACCCACAAAAGGTTGCCACGCGCAGGGATAATAGTCTTTCATTTCCTCCTGCTGGAATTTCAATCATTCCCAGTAGCGAATTCTTCACTGCAAAGCCCACACCGTGTTGCCTTTTTTCTGCCTGCCCTCTACCCTTCCAGAAAAAGGTGTAGTTGTTTTCCCTGAGTGACCCTTCCTCAGCGAGGCGAGTCTCCTGCAGGCCAGCAATATCAATGTTAAGACGATTGAGTTCGGCATCAATCACAGCCGTTTTTCTCACATCGTCAATATTGGTCAAGTCAGTGGAAAATCCTGGACACATGGTTCTCACGTTCCAGGTTGCAAGCCGTAGCTTGAGGTTTCTATTTTTATTTTTGTTTGTACCTGGTGCATTGGTTTTACAGCCTGCGATTCAGATTTTGTCCTAGCCCCAAGCACCCATTGAAGCAGGCAGGCTGTGGCGGATAACAAACATATTTGAAATCGTATCAATTGTCATTGGAACAAACACACACAGAGAACATAAACATTACAGGAATGGGGAAGGGGTTACTTTGCCACCTCTTTTATCTCTCTGTGAAGTAAGCTGTCCCTAACCCCGATTGGCGAGGGGCGGGGTGGGGGGGGTTTGGTTCGAGTGCTTGTCTGTAACCTAGCCGTATGTTGATCTGGGATTTCGTGACTATAGAATCTAACTGACGTTACAACCTGTCACGATCAGACACCACGATCACTTACAGGACACACCATCACGAAATATACATACTCTCACGGCACCTGTGACACACCCCAACATATGAGAGAACACACATAATCTTACTCTAGAATCATGTAGTAATCACCCACAGAATATGAATCTACTCTCAACCCATGTCCCTCTGGTAGCTGGGGGGGGGGGGGTCTCATATCTTCTTCTTCCTGCATCACACTGCACTATTTAGCTGAACCTAAAATCGGGTCACTTAGGCAGTCACACGAATTAGCCTTGCTGATACTGATATGCAGATGCAGCACATTTCTTGGAGACACAACGTGTCCACGTCTCGTTCCCTATGAGATTATACTCATGGAAAAAAACATCACACCAATTTCCCTGTCTATTCTTTAAACAGGTCACAACATGATTCACACACGATATATGTTTACATGTATGAATTATAAGTAAGCACCCTTGAGTACACAAGTGTTCACAACTGTCTTAGCACAGAGAGTTCCATGATTCTAGAAAATCTGGGTTCAGATATGAATCAGAGTGAACAGATATTCTTCTGCACTAACAATGCAATTGATTGTGGGGCAGGTTTTCCCCTTAGATATTAGCATCATAGCAGGATAACAATGTAAACATAGACACCAGTAGGAGTGGCATAGACATTTTTTCTGCAGAAACGAAAGTCAGGCTATCTTTTCCAGAAGTAATTTTGTCGTTAGCATCTTCAACAAAATTTACATCAAATACATATATTCTATTTATCATAAAATACAGGTATTACATTTCAAAAAGACTTATTAGCTTACCATAGCACCTAGAAAGCACAGTTAGTAAAAATGCACTCCCTTAACGCCTACATTTTGACTTGATTGATATTCAAAATTCTAGTGCCGATATCGGCTTAGCCCTGGGTTAAATAGCCCCGCTAATTTATCTATTTTTATCTAACAGAGGTACATTTTCCTTTCTTCGCGGCAGTAAGACATTATGCGTCACCTTTTAATGAGATGCTAAACAACCGAGTGAAACGTCATTTCTGAGAAACGTTTTCCTGCAACCATGTATGCACTGTCTGCAAACTGTTCGAGAATGTCTGCCATGCTACACGGGGCTTCAAATGAAAACCTTTTATTTTTAATTTCTTTTTATTTTGTGAATATATTGTGAAAAGACATATGAACAAATATATCATTTTTTATTTTGTCACCTTACGTTCAATGTAAGTCCTCCAGCGCCAATGAAGTGCTTGGATTCCTGTAGAAAAAAAAATTTATCTTGGTGGCCTGTGTAACTACTCATGCACCACCTGCTGTATCGTTTCATCGGACCCAAAGAGTATTTTCTCCCAATGACACTTTGATTTGTCCACACAGGTGGAAATCACCTGGGGCTAGGTCTGGAGAGTACGAGGGTTGTGATGCACACTGAAGGTAACTGATTTGGAAAAAAATGGATAACAGAAAGCCGCTTCACTTCGTTGCATGTCTTCATGACGTCAAAGATGTTCGTCTGCACAACGATGTCACGTGCTTAAAACTCTTGAAATCCTTAACAAAAATATTGACAGGTTACAAGATAATGGTGTGATTAATGTAATTTCTATCACACTTTTAAGGTTTTCGTTTGAAACCCACTCATATATTAAAATAAAAGAGAGTTATATAAGATAAAAGAGGCAGCGAGGGAAGATTGTTTACGCGGCATATAATAATATCAACTCCCGGATATACATTATGATGGTTGTGTCGAGGTGTGGAGAAACATGACCGCCCAAGTCAACTGGCAAAGCACATAATAACGTTGATGTGAACATTATGAAAAATAATGATCCATGTCACGGATGTGTGAAATCATTATAAAAAATAATTATCTTATGGTGTTCGTGTGAGCGTCACATCTTCCCGCCGCACAGTTATGTAGTGAAATTGGCCAGAACATTTGAGCATGCAAATTTGGAGAAAGCACTTCTAACAGCTACCAGCTACGTTATGTTATGATGAATAACAACATGGCACATCGGACATTCCCGTGCATGCAACAGCCATCTCAAAGTATTGCTGCGCACTGTTCCCATGAGGTGTTTATTATTGTTTTCTTTCTTTTTTAATTTTGAACTCGAGCGTAATCCATGCTAGACTGATTTTTTTTTTTTTTTTGGGGGGGGGGGCGGGGGTGAGCTAGTTTTCCCTATTACCAGTGTCCCTCGCCACCAGGTGAACCTACTCCGACTTCTCTTGACATCGAAGGCCGAAATAACGTGGTTGATCCGGCTTCACTGCTGGTATAGTAGGGCTAGAGTCTGAGTATCGTCAGTATGCGCCATGAAAGTCCGTAGGGCATTGATTATACCAGCCCTGTCCCTGCCACCGACAAAAGATTTGAGCAGTCATTTTTAAATGAATTGCAATGTCGTCCCATTAACGTCCAGTTATGAGACATCGAGGGGCCACTTTAGAGTAGTGGCTAGACGCTCGTATGGCGGGCTGGTGGTCATAGGTTTCATGGTGGTGGAGGTGGTACTGATAGTGGTGTTGGTGGTGGTAGTAGTGGTGGTGGTGAAAGTGTGGCGGTGGTAATGATGTTGTGATAGTGGTAGTAGCGCTGTTGGTGGTATTAGTGGTGATAGCGTTTGTGGTGGTGGTATTGGTGGTTGTTGTGGTATTGGTGTAGTGATGGTAGTGGTGGCAGTGGTAGTGGTGGGGTGGTAGTGGTAATATTAGTAGTTGGCAAGCTGTTTAACCTTTCTGACACATTTTTCTCTTTCTTTCTTCACCTCTTTTGCTGAGTGTCTTCGCACATAAATTAATTTATCTTCCACTAACATAAACCATACGTTTTCTGTTAATTTTCATAACCATGTGATGATTAGTTTAATTTAGTCAAGCTTGTAACTGTCAGCAACTCGGTATTGTTTTATTGTCGGTTTGTTTTCTGTCGAGAAGATTCTGCTTCATTAAACATTATCCACAATCTCCCGTGTCCTCATTATTTCATTACTCTTCTTCTTCTTCTTCTTCTTCTTCTTCTTCTTCTTCTTCTTCTTCTTCTTCTTCTTCTTCTTCTTCTTCTTCTTCTTCTTCTTCTTCTTCTTCTTCTTCTTCTTCTCCTAGTGCATTATGTGCAGGGTTGGTGGTTATGTCTGTCCTCAGTTCTGTGCTACCAATCAATTCTGATACCGATGTTCTTCCTTGTCATGATGTCAACTGTCCATCATCTTCTCGCTTGATCACCTCTTGCCTCTTCTCCCCTCCACTTTTCTCGTTGTGACGATATACTCCAGCTTCCCCCATTTCATGACATGCCCAAAGAATGTCTACTGACATCTTCTGATGCGAGTAACCAATTATCTTTGTGAACTAACCAGTTAAGATATCTTCATTGCTCTTTCTAATCGTCTATGTTGTTATCAATATTCTATAAAACCATATTTCCGTAGCTTCCACATAATTCATAGCATTCTCATCTATACAAAACATAGGAACTTCTACAACTAATGGATACTGAAATTTACAACAACAAAAAAAGAATAAGCAGCATTCTAATATATACATAACAGGAAATTTTACGACGGATACACATTACAACACAAAAGTAAACCAGCACGCTCATCCATACAAAACATACACCAGTCTTCATCGGGTGAACATTAAAACAAAACAGTAAACCATCACTCTCTTCTATACAAAAGAGCAAGTCATGTCAACTTTGCTATACGTAGATTTGTTTGCTTGTCCTGGTGTGTGACTTGGCGTTGTTCATTCATGTAAAAGACATAGGGTTAATTCTATCTTCTGGCTAGACTAGCGAAACACGAGAGTGAAATTATCAATATCAACGCAGGTTCCTTGTCTCTGCAAGCGAAATCACTAGTACAAATTCTTTAGAAGCTTCGTAGACTTCAGGGACTGGACGACATGAAAACACATCCTGACAATACTAATATTTAAAACCTAGTGTTGATTATTGTTCGCGCTGTGGTAGGGTAATGGCTAGACGCTATAGTACCAGCTGGGTGATCGTGTGTTCAAATCTGCACAGGGGACAGATGATTTTTAACTGAACGACGTTTTCAGATGGTCCAGTCTAAAACAGAGACCAAATGTTTTGGGAAGTAAAGGTCGCCGGCTTGATAGGCCTACTGACCACATCAGCCATCCAGTGACCATTGGTCTATTAAGTGGGTGTCTATACCCACACGCCTGATGATCCTTTAAGCGTGCTAACGGGGCCTTTACTTTGGTCTAGTGATCACTGTGTTAGTTAATTCGAGTTTAACCGTTAGCCGACCATGGTTCCGTTAGCTGAAACAGAACCAAACATAGATTCGCACCATAATAAGTATGATGTGTCATTACGAGTTAATTAATCAGCGGAATACATTTGCTTATTGCTGTATGGCAGTGAGTACATGGCACTGAACAGGGGCTAAGGTGTTGTTCAACATACGTGGAGACACACAGATGTTTTTTTTCGCGTTTACATAATGTTTCAGGATATTGCGGTCAATACCAGCATCTTTCAGCTGTCTGTTGATTCCTAGGCTAGATTACGCTCATCAGCACGCCAAGACTTTCTGAGCGACCGGCTGCATACTCTCATAAGTCAATAGCGTGACTCGAACCACTTCTAATTCTCGTCCGCCCACGTTGACCACGAGAGTATTCCGGATTAACGGAGAAAGCTGCTAACCCCTCGGCCAGGCAGCCGGCTGGAGACACATAGATGGTTGAAATAAATGGGTTGTGATGACAAATGGGTTGTGAAGACAAATGAGTGGTGCAGACAAATAGTTGGTGGAGATATATAAATAGGGTAATAGGAAATATATAACGTTTTATATTTTTTTATGAATAAACATACAAATAGACATACACCTCAAATATCTACAACGCAAACAATAGAACAAAGGCATGCAGTGGGGGAAAGAACGAAAGACAGACAGACAGACAGACAGACAGACAGACAGACAGACAGACAGACAGACAGACAGACAGACAGACAGACAGACAGACAGACAGACAGACAGACAGACGGACGGACGGACGGGCGGGCGGGCGGGCGGGCAGGCAGGCAGGCAGGCAAAATTAACAAAACGTTCGCGGGTGAAGGAATCAAGGAAAGCAAAAGAGATATTTTATGCAACTCTAATACTGCTAATTACTGTGTAAAAAATTTTTCCGTTTTGTGTGTGATATTTTTTATAACCCATGTCTGCGAAGACTGTTCCTGCAGCATTGTTTTTACATACCGTCAGCTGTGCCAGCTATTTTCATGCAATAATGTGTTCTCTAATGCTAGTCTGTGTTGTATATACTCGAAAAGTGTCATTTTCTGTTTCTCTCGCCCTCGGTTGTCTTATAAGTTCATAAAGATATGTTGTTTTTTCTCTAATCCACTGCTGTGTTATCTGCTTATAAACTGCTTTTTTTTTTTTTCTCTCTCTTCCAAAGCTGTGTTATATGCCCATAAACTGTTTATTTTTCTCTCAACCACCAGTGTTATTTGCTCATAAACTGCTGTTTTCTCTCTCATCCACAACTGTATTATATCCTCATAAAGTGATGTTTTTCCCTCATCCACCTGTATTAGATGCTCTTACTGAGCTGTTTCTAATGTCATTCACAGCTGTGTTATATGCTCAAAGAGCGCTGTTATTTTCTCTCATACACTACTGCCATAAAGTGTTTATTTATTCTCATCTACAGCTGTATCAACCATACTCATACAGCCATGTCTTTATTATTTCTTTTACAGCAGTGACATTATGTTCGTAAAGTGGTGTGCTTTTCTTTTGTTTCCCCCTCTTTCACACGTGTACCAAATATATTGATAATGTGTTATTTTTTCCCCTCTCATTCACAGCTGTGCCAACTATGTTCACTCGGACGCCCTGGAATACTTTCGATGTCACATATATCCATTTATCCATACACCTGGATACTACATCATCATGACATTACAACAATGCAACGTGTGGATTACGGTATCGGTGTCCATTGAGCGCTACATCGCCATCTGTCATCCGTTTAGGGCCGCTCGCCTTATCACCAGGAAGAAGACTTTCATCGTTCTCACTGCTATTGTTATCATCTCCCTCATCTACAATATTCCTCATCTGTTTGCCACCAGAGCTGTCCCCTGTGAAGAATCGGCAAATGTCACCACTCCAGCAGAAATAAAAGTAACGGTTACCAACAACGCTGGGGATTTGTATGGTTTGCTGTTGTCTTCAACTCAGCCAACCCTTCTCTCTGCCAGCACAACTCTTTCCACACCTTCTCCAGCAACATTTTGTTTGAGAGTGAATTATACTGACTTTGGTAAGACGGAACTTTACTTCAATTACCGCACCGTTATGTATAGCATCATCATCTATGTGATTCCTTTTATGGCCCTTCTAATCATCAATAGTTTTCTCATCAAAGAATTGATGGCGATGCAGCAGCGACGTTCAGGTACAAACATTCACGATGAAAACGAAGCAAACCTCAGCATGGTTTTGGTTTTGATCGTTATTGTCTTCATTTTCTGCCAGACGCCGGGTTTGATCTCACAGTTTGATCTGATCCACAAAGGTGCATTTAACTATTGGCTAGGTATAAGTAATCTTCTGTTCGCGACAAATTCAGCTGTTAACTTCTTGATTTATACCGCTTTCGGTAGAAAGTTCAGGCGGGTTCTGATGCGTGTATTTCGACACATCTTTCAGAGAAACCGAAGACAGTCTCAGTCCAGCTGCCGCACGTTTCAATACACAAATGGAGACGTTGAAACTAGCCAGTTAGAGACCCAGTGCTCTTCGCTTCGACTCATTAATTGTTATAAAAAGAAGAGCAAAGCAAACGGAAGCGCTAGTGAAAGCATACCGTTGAACACAATACAAGATGCACAAACATCGACTTCAAATAGTATTTTGCGAAAAATGAGACATAACAACGGAACAAAACAAATATGTTATACAAATACAGACGAGAGCAATGAAATGAACACATTGACCAGTGCTACAACTATCGATTCCGGGTCTCTCGCAGGGAGCAAGACAACATCTATTGCGATATGCAATGTCTTAAACAGAAAAACCCCACAGGCAATGGAAAGCGGGGTCGGAAATTGTGAGGATACCAAGACAATGGTGTGTTCGCACATAGGCGACGAACACACAACTTCGACAAAGGCAAGATATGTGTAGTGATCATTTTGCTAGCACAAGTACATGCTGACAGACATTTTGATATTTACTTTATAATAAAGTATTTATTCACATTGTGAGGTACGATCAACAAAGACTATCTATCGCGAAACACCACTAGTCTATGATATGACTACGAGTTCTTCAGCAACCAAACAATTTATATACATTGTCTTGATTCAAATGTCTGCCCTAGTTCAGTTTTCTCATCGGGAGCGTTAGCTTAGTTGATAACAAACTGCCCAGATAATGTCTGACACGCTCAGACGCATGAGCTTGTCACCAGCTAAAGTGAGAGAAGCATTGCTCTCAGGTCTATGAAATGTGCTGGTCCTGTTACATTACATAACCATAGCAGGAAACTGCTACGGGACACATCTTTTTCCCAGCTCTCTCGTTCGTTAATTGGACGGGAATGATAACAAAATACAACCAACCCTAGAACGGCACAAACTATAAGAGAAGTGTAGAAATTCGAGAATAAAGACATACAACAATAAAGAAAGACAGACAGAAAGATGAAACGAGAAAGTTAATAATAAAATATGCAATCACTGTTAATGTTGTCACATGCCTTATTCTGTGGATTCCTGACATATCTGAGTGGGGACAGACAGAACAACATATAGAATGCAACCTAAAGCCTGTGATTTGTTCGTGCATTCTGAACTTGACTGTAGTGTCTTTGTGAGAGAGCCGCGGCTCTGTGTGGCACAAATGTACCTGTTTATATGCAAGTTGCTCATACTACGGCAATATAGTTGATGTGTTCACAGATATTTTTTGTCTTCGGTAAACATTATCTCACAGTGTATTACCCACCGTATTTATGACGACTTGTTTACATACATACCAGGAAGTTTTCTGGCTCATTGCTGTGTTACAGCTGATGACGTAATATCTCACGATATTATTTATCTATTATGGTTTGTGTATTTATAACTGTCTATACTTGTACATAAAGAGCGTATGATTGGATAACTGTATGACATCAACCACATAACAACAGCGATATGATAATAAATTATTTGCTTCGATTATCAGCGTTCTCAGAGTTCCAGTTGTTGTGAACAGTTCTTGATGATAACCCATATTATTGAAATAAGCTAATTTACTAGTTTCAGTTCCAAACACAAACATGATTGACGAAAACTTGTAAAATGGGGTGTGTGTGTCATAGTTATGACTAAAACCTTGTTAATATTGCAAAATACATGTTATATTATATAACGGGGCTTCAAATGAAACCCTTTTATTTTTAATTTCTTTTTATTTTGTGAATATATTGTGAAACAAAAATAAGAACAAATATATCATTTTCGATTTAGTCAACACTACGTTCAATGCATGTCCTCCAGCGCCAATGAAGTGCTTATATTCCTGTAGAAAAAAGAAAATTTATCTTGGTGGCCTGTGTAACCACTCATGCACCACTTGCTGTATCGTTTCATCGGACCGAAAGAGTATTTTCTCTTAATGACACTGTGATTTGTCCACACAGGTAGAAATCACCTGTAATAAGTTCTTCTTCTAATAAATAAGTTCTAATCTTCTTGCAATAATTGGCGTGGTATCACTCTATTGTCAGTACCAGGAAAACGTTTTTGTAGCATGTTACTTGAGAGATTGAAAAAGGCGATAGATGAAAGGCTCAGAGAAGAACAAGCAGGCTTCAGACCAAAACGGTCATGCATAGAATACATTTTCACCCTCAGAATAATCATTGAAGACTCCGTAGAATTCCAGTCGAAATTAATCACAAACTTTGTCGACTTTCAAAAAGCCTTCGACAGCATCCACCGTCCTTCACTTTGGAATCTACTTAACATCTATGGTTTTCCTACCAAATATACCAACGTCATAAAATCTTTCTACAAAGAGACACGTTGCTGCGTAAGAACAGAAACAGGCAACTCTGACTGGTTCTCAGTCGAAACAGGAGTGAAACAGGGTTGTGTCTTATCACCGATGCTTTTTGGAATAGCTATCGATTGGGTCATGCGCAAATGCACAAGCAACACAAATATGGGTATCCATTGGGTTGACAAAATTCTAGAAGACCTGGACTTTGCCGACGACATGGTGCTTTTGAGTTCAACACATCCGGATGCCCAAGAGAAAATAAACCACCTCCAAAATGTTTCAGGGCAAATTGGTCTCCAAATTAACACCACAAAAACAAAGACTATTGATCTTACCAACAGTTCAGATGAGACCAAATTGAACAGCTACGTTCTTGAAAAAGTCAACAGCTTCACATACCTAGGAAGCAAAATGACATCCACAGGGGACTCAACACCAGAAATATCATCTAGAATCGCACTGGCATCTAGTGCCTTCAATAAACTGTCAAACATCTGGAAGTCAAAGACACTCAGCAAACACACAAAACTTAAAATCTTCAACTCTTGTGTGATTCCAGTGTTAACGTATGGATGTGAAAGTTGGAAATCAATGGTAGCTTTAGATAAAAAATTAGACAATTTTGAGAACAAATGTCTTAGAAGACTTCTAAACATCCACTGGACAGACTTCAGAACCAATTCGCAAATAAGACAAGAGACTAAGCAAGATACAGTATCCAATTTCATAAGAAGACGCCGTTGGAACTACATCGGCCATGTACTCAGAATGGACAAGACAAGACTCCCCTACCAAGCCCTCATATGGTCACCGGTAGGGAAAAGAAAACGGGGAAGACCAAGAGAGACCCTGCGTAGAACCATCATTAGAGAAGGCTCATTCAATGGCCAAGTAAATATCCAAGATCTACAACAGATAGCAGCGAACCGCAAGGCATGGAGAGACAAGACTTCTGCCCTATGCGCCGCCTTAGGCTCAAGAGGAAAGACTAACTAGGTCTGGAGAGTACGAAGGTTGTGATGCACACTGGAGGTAATTGATTTGGAAAATAATGGATAACAGAAAGCCGCTTCACTTCGTTGCATGTCTTCATGACGTCAACGATGTTCGTCTGCACAACGATGTCACGTGCTTAAAACTCTTGAAATCCTTAACAAAAATATTGACAAGTTACAAGATAATGATGTGATTAATGTAATTTCTATCACACTTTTAAGGTTTTCGTTTGAAACCCACTCATATATTAAAATAAAAGAGAGGTATATAAGGTTAAAAATTTTTTGCATATCCTATTTACAGGACACTGCTGTCAACACCAGCATTTTTCAGCTGCTGTTGATGTCTTGGCAAGTTTTACGTTCAGTAGTTTGCCATTGCTTTCTGAGGACCGGCTCACGTGCCTATCCGTAAGAAACCAACGCGATACAATCCGCTACCGAATCTCGCTCAGCTGTGTTTCGTACGTGAATATACCTGATTACGAACAGCGTGCTTAACACCTTCGCCAGAGAGACGGCATTTGGGTAAACTACTGCTTTGATATTTTAACTATAGTTTGATTTAAAAGCTCATGACAGATACGGGAAATTTGAATAAGACGACACTTAATCGGTTAAACACTGATTAAACTGACTGTGGCAGTATATCTGTTCTGTTGATATTCATTCCTTTCTAACTCATGTATTAGTTATTTCAGGTGTCTGGTGGCGAAGTGACTGTCCCTCATGTCTCTTGCTTATAAATCGTGGAGCCGTTTTCCGATTCCATGATTCAGTTCTCAAGAGAATTATGTTTATTTTTCAGAGACCCGATGGGGGTCGTAGCTGGACCTAAGGAGTGCGTGCTCTGTGCTACGCTTTCGGTAGGTGGTCAGCTGCTCTGTGGAGAGAGACTAAGCTATATGGGATACAACCCGGTGCAATGCGGTCACCAATCTTGCCTTTTGACTTCTTTTGAGTATCTGAACGAGAATATTATCTGATCACAATTAAAAATCGCTGCTCAGTATTGGTATTATGATTTCTTCTTCTTCTTCTTCTTCTTCTTCTTCTTCTTCTTCTTCTTCTTCTTCTTCTTCTTCTTCTTCTTCTTCGTCTGCGTTCATCCGGAGTGTGTTTGTTTTTTTTAGATGCAATTTCGTTGTGCCGAGTTTATTTGCGCCCTTAGGCCAACACATCACATTGTTGCTTGTTCCTTATAATAGCAGTATCTCAGGTCCATAAAGTGACCCTGCAGTGTTTGATGGAATGAATTTGATTGATCTTAGTTTGCTTACGTTTTGCGTTATAGGTTTGGACAAGCCTTTTGAAATCAACTGACTTGCGTGGTCGTATTATCATTTGATTCCAATTAAATGACGTATGATGTATGCTGCTTAGTCGTGATCATCACGACAACTGGGAGGGTGTAATCACTTGTGATGCAAACAGGCCTTCAAGAGCTGTGAAAAAATAGGATAGACAAAAGAAAAACCACTGCATGAGATCCTCCTCCTGGAACGTCAAGTATTGTTTGCCGACATTGTCAAAGAAAATTTCGAGCCAAAATATGCCTTTCCAGCCATCTTAGAACTCACGGCTCCATACTTTCAACCCCACTCGATGAAATGAATGGTCATTATCATTCTTGATGGTCAGACACCACGATGTTGACAAGTACTCTACTTTAATTTAGGATCGTGTTCTAATGAGTATACAGTTCATCAAATCTTACTAAGACAGCTCTGTCGCTGCTGGGTTATATATGAATATCTAATATTCACTAAAAATGTAGAAGTTTCAAGGCGAGATTTTCGATTTCCTTGTACCGGGTTTATCCCATACGGGTTGTTCTTTTTTCGCAGAATAAAAACAAAACAAACGAAAGCATTGCACAAAGCACGAATTCCCTAGCCCCAGCACCGACACCCCGGAGTCTCCAAGAGAACTTTACACATGAACCGATGGATCCGGAATCAAACCCACAACCTTCGGAGATCGAGGTAGGCGGATCAATCACTTCCACTAGGAGAACACCGCTTGTAGTCTCATAAAAGCATATCAAAATATAGGTTTCTGTGAAGTTCCATCATCTTCACGTGCACCAATCATTGAACAGACACTGGTGGTGTGCTTAAATACAAGCCGCTGCAGGAGAATAGGAAGGAATAACTATAGATGCTGAATGGGAAATACATTCACGTGTAGTTGTGGGTATTCATTGACGCGAAGGAATGAAGTGGAGAACAGGGGATACTCAAGACCCTACAACCATTGAAAGACATAGACATATGTTAATGTGAACTGTCGCCTCCAAATGCCGACACTGAAGTAACACGGTGACTTGTCAAACAATAAAGATCTTGTCGGTTCCCGGTATGAGAGGTGATATGTTTTGACGTGAGGTACCACTTGAGCCCAGCCTCGTTGACAGGATTTGACGAAAGAATCTCTAAGAGGAATTTATAACAAGAATTGCCATGGGGTTTTAGAATCGATTGTCTCTACACATAGGTCACGGCAAGTGTTCAGGTAGAACCAAAGATAGGTGACTAAACCACGAGCATTCTAATTTGTGGGAGTCACGATAGCGCTGTGGCTAGAACGCTAGCCTGCTGGTCCGATGGATATGTGTTCGAATTCCTATGCAGTTAATTGATTTTTTAAATGGACTGGTGGTGGTGGGCTTAAATTCCCATCGAGGAGAGAGTTTGAAGATGAACATGGGCTCAAAATTATGATCCAGTATAAAACTAGTACCAGGTGTTGTTCTAAGACGTAAAGGCGGTCGGGATGTAATTAATCACATCACCAACTGAGTGTCGGTTGGTCTATAGTTATATGCGGCTAGCACCATATATACACCTCGATGTGAGAAGACGTTCTTTAGTTCTTGAACAATCTATTCTGATGTGCCATGTGCGTGCGT